>AP028441.1:4134579-4234137 GCA_036509395.1 Antheraea yamamai
TCGACGATGGCTTTGTAAACAACTAAAAGAATGGTTGCCAAAAAAAAATTTAAAATAGTCACTTATCCCTTTGTTCTATAAGGTTTTAAATAAGTATTGCAATAATATCCACACAAAAATCAAACACTAATTCAAGTTAATTTGAGCAAAATCATCAATGTAAATCCTACTGTAACTAATACTACCTATAAATGAGAATGTGAGATTGTTACGTTTTCGCGATTTATCTACTTAAACGATTACCTTGAAATCTTGCTTACATGTGATTCGGTGTACTAAAAAGGGCATAAGGTACCTTTCATCTCGTAAAACAGTCCTAACCCGGAGGGATATTTTAAATCTACATTGACGCGAGCGAAGCCGCGGGCTACTTGTTATTAAATGCGTTTTTTACTCGACTCTATTGATAAAGGCAACTTTCATTATCAATCTGAATTTTTTAAATATCTGTAACCGGATATCCGTTGCGATGCAATCCGATGTAATGTATAGTGAAAAGGTCTTGGTTTTGTAAGATGTGCGTTGTGTCAAAAATGTGTTAAAGAAACACGGACGGACAATCATAACCATATTTTTATAATAGATTTATACTCCATTTATGGGAACTAATTAATTTATTTCTAATTTCGTTACTAAACGATAGTTACCGTAATGAAACGTACACCGACATCTTTGTATATGTACCTCACTCACTGCTTATGAGAATTATATTGGTGGGAATAGTCTATCAGTTACGTTACATTATGTCGCCCGTGTTAACATTATGTATAGTTTACAGAAGCCGCTCAAATTTATGACATAGAGTTTAAACGTTTGATTGCAGACTCGTCTGATGCTTAATGAAGTCATGGTCTGATAAGATAACACGCTTAAACTAGAGGAGTGATGGTTTTCAAGTACAGGTGCCGGATCTCACATATAGATGTTTCGAAACACATTTTTAACCTGAGAAAACTCTGTTTTATTGTCGGATTCGATACCTACATTTATAGACGCGGTGTCCAAAATTACTTATATGTTAAAATAAATAGGAGAAGTAATATATAATTTAGTTTCCAAAGCAATATTGATAAATAGACCTCAACTGGCATAAATACACGAATTAGTAAATTGTTAGTGAATTATTAAATCACCATTTGGAATAGTTTTAAGACGGGCGTGGATTCATGATTTGTAATTTGCACCCGAATAAGGTAAATACGCTGAGATGGAATGTTTCCTTGATTAAAACTTACAAGCGTTAAGTAATACCTGTTACTTGAATTGCATATGTTAATGAAACGATCGCGCAAGGTATTGCTTTTTTATCTTCCCGCCTACACCTTAAAAGCGATCGATAAAACTACTTTGTTACTTATTTGTAATTCTAAATTATCCAGTGTTTTTTTTTTTTGTAATGTATATATTAGGAAACAAGCATTTGATATTAAATTATGATATTGATAAAGCAGGTAAAAACAAAAAAGAAGAAAGAAGCTCCTTCTTAAATAAGACTACCAAAACACGTAGTTTTAAAAACAAAATATATAAGGAATAAGGAAACTCCTATAAACATTAAAACACTGCCACCGGTTCGGAAAAACATTTTGACATAGAGACAAACAAGAGAAGATTGTGTTATATTATATTTTTTAATGGATGTACAGAGAGAGAATCACTTACAAACATCAATATCAATCATATAATCATTTACCCTATGAAAACCTTTAGACGCTAAAACTTATTTTATAGGATCCTTGAAATAGTTCAAAATAATAATAGTATTATTGAAGTTATACTTCATTTGGCGCGTTAGGGAAAAATAATGAGAGTAAATTTTTACGATGCGCGCGCACACTGTCACGAAATACCGACAACCTGAAGTTATTACGATGCGCGCGCACACTGTCACGAAAAACCGACACCCTGAAGTTAGCTATAGTCAACATTTTGTTTCTTTGTTGTTTGTATTTCTTTGTATTAAAACGTTCAATGTATTAAATACTTTTTTTCTATAGTTAGTGTCGTTTTTTCTACAAACGTAAAATAAGGTGAAAGATAAAATTTTTGAAAACATTTTTATCTTTTTACGCCAAAGAAGTATAACTTCTAACGCGTCTACATAAGTACACACACTTTTTTTTATATTTCTGGTAACTAATCTTCCAGATTATTAGTGCGATTGTCGATTAGGCCATAATATTATAAGTGTATTGGGATAATGTTAATTTTCGAAAAACATGTTTGCTAATTGATGCACGTTTGGCTTTTAAATTGAGAATTGTACTAAAGCGAGTGTCGAAAGTACTCTTGAAATACTTCAGATAGATTCATCACAATATTCTCCTTCACCCGGAACTCAATTTAAATTAACACTTAAATTTCCAAAGTCACGGGTTCCTACATAGTAATCTCTTTTTAGAGAGCTTCTGCACATGCGGTCAATACCTATTGTTATATCTCGTTCACAGTTGTCGCGATCATTCTGTGGCAAAGTGCGATTTAGTTTAGTCTAACTAGGGAAAAATATGAAATATTAATTTCCAATCCGATTTATACATTTAGTTTATCATAACGTCATACCTCTACAGAGATGGGAAGGATCCTAATAGAAGCAGGCGATTTCTATAGATTCTTTATATATTCATGCAGTCTACGGTGGAGTCATTACATTTCAAAATGAGCAAAATCCGATTTCAATCGTTCATATAACATGTTTAATTTTTTACCAGTTTTTATACACCGAGAACGTAGTTAAAATTTTGCCGTCCATAAGGTTCTTAGCTTTTTTTTATGATATTCATATTTGACATGTACCTACAAGATATGAAGATCTTAAAAAATAACGTAAAATTTAGGAACGGCTAAATTTATATTTAGCTCATTTTGAAATGCAGGGACTGCAGGGTAAATGTAACTTACTTTCATCACAAAGCATGCCTCCCCAGCCCTGTTGGCAGATGCACTCCCAAGGTCTGTTGCAGGTTCCATTCATGCAGCCAGGATACCGGTGGCATTCTGTACAGTTCTTGCCGGTCCAGCCGACTTTGCAACGGCATTCGCCTGGTCGACGACAATAACCTCTCTCGTTATGGCAGCCCGGTGCACATTTTGCTAAAAATAAATTTCACTTTTTTTTTACAAAATGTTATACAGATTTAATAGGGGATAGGAAAAGTAAATATTCTTTGGTAGCGATGAGAATAAAATACCCCGTGTCGAATTTGAGTACGACCTTTGAATTAAGTATTTGACCTGAGACAGAGCAAAAGAAAGAACTATAGTATGAACCGACATAGGTGATGCTTGCGATAAATTTAGAGATTTGTAACATCTGCTAAAATGAGCTACAAAGACGAGTAAAGTTTTACAAAAAAAGTCGAGGCAGACATAAGGACTGTCGATAGAAGTGAAAACTCAAGACAATGGGATAACCGTGTTCGTTTTTGAATTTATAAATCAATTATAGTCTGAATTAATTAAACTTCATGATCTGTAAATTTCAATTATTAACTTTAATTTGATTTTCACAACTATTGGCGCTCTGAGAAAAAATTATATATATTTTATTTATTCATCAAACATATAATGGGTTGCATAATCTCAATACAAAATATCAACATTAGATCTATTCGGGCCTCTATACTACGCGTCACTAACCTGATGCTTGTCGCGCAAGCGTAATATGTTCGGTCACGCTTATTAGCATGTCATGACGCGAAATCATAAATTTATCTCCTGCCAAAAAAGTACCGCTCAACGTGCCTAAAGAAGTTTTCATTTCAAAAAACACGTGTTGAATAATAGGTCATTTGTGTAACGTGTACTGACTTGAACGCTTAATTTTTTGTTTTAAGCATGTGAACAAGTTTAACAACACTATATTAGACAATTATTGTATTTGAAATATCATTATATAAATTAACTTACGTGTTTGACAGAGCAGGCCGGTATATCCTGGTAAGCACTTGCATTCCAATGGCTTGTCACAGTAGCCGTGTTGACAACCAGGCAACGGTTGACAGGCGCGACACGTTGGCCCGGCCCAGCCTAAACGACAGCGGCACTCGCCTGGTGACTCGCAAAAGCCTCGCGTCGCGTGGCAGTCAGACCGGCAGATCGCTAAAAGTTACATAATCATGTTTAACTACAACTAGACTTAGTATTAATTAACGCGGTATTATAGTAATGAAGTGTGTAATGTAGTAATGAAGAGGGTAACATTTTAGCGGCTGTACTAAAAAAGAGGTTAACACCAAATATTTTGTTTACAGTACCGCTATGTAGTAAAGAAAAATTGCAACTAAACTGTACGTCAATCTGTACCAATTCCGTCAATATTATTGAAGATCACCCTCGTGAGAAAAAAAAATCCAATTGTTTTTTAGTAACACTAAATCTCGTCAATAGCTTCAAAACAAAAAAGAACGAATAAAATCGTGAAAACAGAGAAGGGAAATGTTCTTAACCGTTTCCCCACTGCCTAATTATATATAGGTATTAAATACAGCAATTAGAGCACTTCAATGTGGAGAGATTTTTAAATTAACAAGAATACTATACCTATAGTTTCTTTTATAGTGGCACGATAAAGTTGAGACTCTGTGTTTTATCATTACATTGTATAAAACAAAGTCCCCTACCGCGTCTATCTGTTCGCGATAAACTCAAAAACTACCGAACGGATTTTCATGCGGTTTTCACCGGTGGATAGAGTGATTAATGAGGAACGTTTTAGTATATAATTTGTCACCGATTTTTTCATAATCAGGGCGGGACAACGTCTGCCGGGCCCGCTAGTAATATTATAAGCACAAAACAATAAAGCACGAAAGCGAGTACCAGACATCGGTAATCTATCACCGATCGTCGCTCTCATACCGGATGATCCCGAATGGAGACAAACTAACATAAAGTCACTATGACTGGTTCTTGGGTTATTCGAAAACATATTTCTATCTCTCTCCTTGGGTACTATATATACACGGCTGTTATCGAAACACGACGCGCCTAAGTATGTCACAATAATGGTTATTACCTCTGGCATATAGTGTTCGCGACCCAGTTGGCTACTTTTGTCAATTCTTACCACTCAGCAGATTCATAATATTTTCCTTCACCGACATTTCGCCATAAGTGATTCAGAACTGTGCCAAATATTTATCGCATTATCAGATTAATATTCAATTCCCAATAATGGGAATAATGAAAAACTCACGTTCAGAACAGAATAGGCCGTCCCATCCTTCATGGCAGACACAGTCGAATGACACATTGCAGTACCCTCGTTGGCAGCCAGGCAGTGGAATGCACTTATTGCATCTCTCACCGTAGAATCCAAGCTTGCAGCGACATTCTCCTGGTCTTGTGCAGTAGCCTACCAAAAAAACTTTTATAGTTTATATTATCTAGGTCAATATTAGACTCCTACTTCACCGAGTGTTAAAATTTGTTAATGTAAATCCTAAGCTTTTTGAAGTAAAACTTCTTTAGGCGCGACTAGGAGGTAACTGGATGAAAAAGCAACGGAAGTCCGTTACGGCAACATGGCGTCACGATTCTGTACCATCCGGTTTTTAAATATTTTTGATTTTGTCAGTAAATAATTTATAAACGAATGAATCGAAAGTTTTTGAAAAAACAATTAATAAGAAATTTAATTGAATAATAATAAAAATCATACAATAGAATTAATTATGGGCGCGACCATGCTGCCATCTGGTTTCAATTTAAGTAAGTAATAAATTAAATCAAAGCTTTATTATCTGTAGTACCGTCTATCAGATACTCTTATATCGTCAAAGAAGTTTTACTTCAATCGCGTGTGACGGTTACACGCACTATTTTTTTTTTGTTTTTGCATCCATTTTTCCTGATTATTACTGTCATTGTTAAGTAGCTAATAATATTACAATTGTTTTGTGGTGATTACAACGTTCTAACAAGATCATGGCCCGCTTATTTTTTTTTTTGTTTTTGGAGGGAGTTTTTATAGTATACTAGAATTAATGCTCCGTTGTATTATTTTCTATGCACTTCACTTATGCACAATAATCGAGCTATATTACGTAAAATGCTACGAATTTTACGAAATATAGAGTCAAATAACATATGATCTGAACAGACTGATATCCCGCCAAAAACTTCCCATACTAAGCTTAGAATAATGATTTGATCTATAGAGAAGCTGGTAGAAAACATTGATAGGTCTTTAGTGAATTGATCAGAACTTTATATTTATTTAAATTACATAGAAATAAATTAAACAGCCTTAAACAAAATTCAAATTTATATTCAATCTATACAAAAATATACTGCGTGGACATCACAGCTACACTTATATATAGAGCAACAGTGATAACGTTGCTATGTTACTGTTCGGAGGATGAATGTAGTAATATATACTGGTTAAAAAGGCATTTTAAATGAGAACTCGGGAGTAGCAACTAATTATAACTTAACCTCAAGACTGCGCGCCTAATAAGGTGATTGTAAATTGTTGTAAGTTACAGTAAGCACTTAACATAAGATACCTAATTCTAATTCATTATCTCGATGTTTTGAAGGAGGATTTATATATACGTCTATTACAGTGAAGATCGAGCAAGTTACGATTAAGCGATTGTAGTATCAAATGCAAGTCCATAAAGAATCTTATTAAATTCTTTGATTTTACTTAACGACTTTGAAGTTAAATAAAGAACTTGTGTATATAAAAGTGTTTGTAAAAGCTTTCTAACGAGCTCGAGACGTTAAACTTTCTAAAGAAAGTTTCGCAAAGAGACGACGCAACGAGGACGTTTGCTTGTTTCTTTTTGTCTGAGGGTTTCCTAAATTAAGTGCACAGAATGTGAATCACGGTTAACCTCGAAACCTTAATAAGTTAATCAAACGTAACTAATGTGTCAGAATAAAGGTGAATAACAATATTTATTATGACAACTGATCAATTTATACTGACGAAAAAGTGATGATATAAATGAAAAAGTGTGATTTGAAATTCGAATTTGTTTAAGATGTAAACATGGTTCAATTCAGAAATATGCATTTCTCAATTGCAATTTAAAATTCGATTATACGTACGGAATACCACAGAAATTCATGACTTTTGTATAGTCGTTTAAACTGTTTTATTAGCTTTTTTAATCCGTATGTAGATATAATACCCAAATAACGATACAAACGCCGGGAATAAATGCATCAGAATTTCAGGCGTTATTAATAAAATAATTTTATATGAAAGAGTAAGAAAATAATACACAGCCATTAAATTTCTAACCAAAAGGCAAATTCATATAAATCAGGTAACTATTTGGTAAACATTAAAGAAGATATATCCTTTTAAACGTTTGTTATAATTACTGTAATTCGTTTATAAGTAAAATACGGATTAATAACCAAAAAATGAGAAGAGCCTGAAAACATATAGATACACAGTTTATCAAACATTATATATAGGAAGCAATTGATAACTGTGTCATTAGATATTAAATGGCAATGTGGTCTAAGATAGTAAACACGCTAAATCTAATCTAAATCACGCTCCCAGATGCAACTCAGAACAGAGTTATAAGTGCTTGGCGATAGATTTTTAATTTGAGAGTGATACTCATAACTAGTCATTCTAGCTTAGAAAAAGACGTACCCTCATACTAAAAACACAACAAACCAACATACAATAATATTTTCACCATACTATATCTAATTGGATGAAATAATCTCACCCAATCTAAATGTCCCGCTATCACAATTTCCTCGTGTGTCTCCTACATTAAAACTATGAGCAATCCTAAATATTAGTTGTGTGTAGTAGGATGGATAAATGGATAGTTATAATCTGTACTCACGACCCTATAGACCGACATAATTCAAATGCTAGAAACTATGACAAATTGGTCATTCCATGTTTCAGGCTTATTAATACAAGTAACAGTTTTTTAGGTAATAATGTTACGTTTTATAACAATGTCCCAAAGCACATTATCGATTTTGCCGGATAGTGAGTTTAAGCCCCATGTCAAGCGGGTTTGAATGTCTAAAGGGTATCATAGGCTGGATCAATATGTGAACGTTGGTGACACCCCGCTCTATGCATCCACAAAAAAATGTATGCTGAAAAGATGAATCGGATCGAGTCTCTTGCCGGTTGTTCTCGGTAACTGGGTCGTTTTTTGAACTGGTGGTAGTTTTGACGTTCATAAGCGCCTTCCCAGAGCCAAAATTGAATAAAATATTTTTGATGTTAGATCCTTTAGCCCATTTTTCCCTGGGCTTTTAAGCTACTTTACAGGTATTTATAACACAGACTCGTCTGATATTGAATGACGATATCATCTAAGATTATGGCATACTAAGCCTTAAGGAACACTGATTCCTAAGTGCATCGGCTAAAACCTAGGTATGTTTTGGGGATAGATTTCAACTTGAAACTGTTATCTATACAAGTGAGTAATAGAAAGAACCCTACCACCAGTTAAAATGCAGGCATTCCATATACCTTATATCATAATGCTTTTAGCTACGAAATTACCTTGGAGAGGATCACATCCCTTTTTACAGATGGGCACGTCGCAAAGGTCGCCCTGCCAACCGGGTAGACATTTTGGTACTCCGTTCTCGTCGCAAATGTAGTGGCTATGTTCACTCTGCACTGATGGCAACTCGCAAGCCTAAAGCGATAGGAAAACATAAACTTTTAATTTTAATCTCACCAAAGAGATTTTAATAGCTAAAGATTAGCCTCATTGTGCAGGGGAAAAAATGTCTGCTGTTGAACCGAGCGGATATGTATTCATTGTATTTGTAGAACTAACTACTGTTTGAATGAAATAATGGATGTGTTTTTATTTTTTGTATTACCTATTTTAATTCCATTTCTATTAGGTCCGTTGTTAATATGTTCTTGTCTTGTCCTCTTTATTTTAGTTAAAGACTTGTACCACTTTAGATATGTCAGTCCCATCATAATTTACATGTACTTAGAACGAAGTGTACGTCTAGAGTGGACGCTATAATCGAGCGTCGAGCGGGGCGTCGCGTGCGGCGTTCGTGTCAAACAGATGCATTAATACGCAAGTGTCCTGAGTGGCGCGCGAGCGTCGTTCTTGGACGCTGAACGCGACGCAACGCTCGACGCTCGATTATAGCGTCCACTCTGGACGTACACTAAAAATCATAAATTTAAAAGAAATTATAAAATGAGTAGGCAGGAAACTTAGACTAAGTACACAGCATTTTGGAAGAATCCAAAGCCGATTTTACCATAATGATTTAATAAACAACCACATCATTGATATTAATATTAAACTTCTTAAGAAATATTGTCCTTTGGTTATAATTTCTATGACGTTCAATTAAAAAAAATATAGACATCGTCGTTCTTATCGTGAACGCAACCATACAGAGAGAAATATAATTTAGAACTATAGGAGAGAAAGAGACAAAGAATAGAAGAGACAAGATGGCGGCGCGAGTTAAGAGAGATTTCTTATTCAGATTCTTATTAAGTGTTCTTTAATCCATGCTTAATAATCATATAAATTTCAGCCCCGGTAAGTTCAAATGAAGTAACATACACGTTCGCGCAAGGATCGTTTTGTTTGACATCTCGATGAATCAGGCTGGTACTTTCTAGTGAGCATCAGAACGCGAGAAAGCAACTAGAAAGTGTGCCGCGGGTAAACCCACGGTGAGACATTATAATATCGCGGTAAACATATAAATATTAATTAATATGTAGGGCTAACTAAATATATGTGTGATGGAGTTTTTGGCGGGATCTTGGAATGTTATGCCGGGATCTTGGAATGTTATGCCGTGGATTTTATATTTTATTCATAATCTTGTGTTATTTGACTCTATATTTTGTAATATTGGTGGTGCTTTACGTAATATAGTTTGGTTATTATGCACAAGTGAAGTGGATGGGAGATAATACGACGGAGCATGGATTTTGACTTGCCACAAAACTCCCTGGAAAGTTCTAACAGGAGGGGCACCATCTTGTTAGAACTTTGAAATGATCTTAAGAAATTTGTAATATCATTACCTACTCGACAATGGCAGTAATAATCTACTAGAAGATTGGTTGCCAAAAATAAAATAAGATGAATAAATATATTTTGATGACATAAAATAACAAAAAACAAATAATCAGGATTTAACATGACTTTCTATAAAACAATACGCAACAAAAAGAAAAACTGCCTATCTACCTAGCTAGCTAACATGTGAACAAATTTTATATTACTCTAAAAGTATATTAAGAAAAAAAGCAAGTACACTCTTTAATTAAACATTTAAGAGTAACAAAACAAAGTATTTATGTTGGAAGCGTCTAACTTATAAAAAATACCAATGAAAACAACACATAAACTGTCGTCATAGAGGTCAAAACACATAAGTCCCATAATTAAATATCTAAAAATACCCTGTGACTAGGTAATTTTGTTTGACTGTCTGCTTTTTTAACGTCTAAATCCCTGCACTGGTTGGAAGTAATTTAGCATAGTGATAGCTTGATACTTGAAGTGTGACTTTTGTCCTGAACATCTACTCGTATATACATAAATAAGCAGAAATAAAACAGTTAAGTACATTTTCCTCTTGTGTATCTCAGCGGATGTTTTTTAATATACATAGTAGATATTGATTAGCTTTAGTTTTATCGGCATTATTTATGGATTTTTTTTTCTTAATATTGACATCTGAAATGTTTGCTAATTACAGTCTAATTTCGACCACTAGACGGTCACAAGTACTAATAAATACGTAGACAAAGTCGCTGAAATAAGTTAGTTCCTAAAAAATCTAAAACTAGCGATGTAGGTCATCGGTATCACGACTCGGCTAATATGTTCGGAACCTACAATTCACTTGACCGTTCGATAGCATTGTATTGCTTCAATCGCATTTAGAATATTAGCACTCGGTGACTACCGCTTTGGAGTTGGATATTCGTTGTCATCTATCATTGTACATTTGACTGTATTTGGTATTCAATTTGGTATTGGTTAGAGTCTGATACGATTGTAGTCAATTATTAACCAGTAATACATTTTCATTTTACTCTACTTCTCTCTAGTGTTATAAATCACTAGCTACTGCCCGCGACTTCGTCCGTGTGGAATAGTTACTTCAGGCTAATACTAACACGCAGCGGAAGCTCTCAAACCGAAAAACACCCCGATTTTGTAACATTCTTCATTGCTGCTCCACTCCTATTGGTCTTAACGTGATGATATATAGCCTATAGCCTTCCTCGCTAAACGACTTATCTAACACTGGAATATTTTTTTAATGGACCAGTAGTCCCTGAGATTAGCGCGTCCAACCAAACAAACAGACCCACCAGCTTTATAATATTAGTATAGATTCAGTTTTAGTACCTTTTCGCTTTTATATCTTCTATACATAATTAAATCTATCATTATTGTCAACTAAAATATCTCCCGAATTCGTGATGAGACATTCATTATGAGTAAAATAGCCAGAAAAGTATTAAAACAGCATGGTTGCATGGTAGTGTATTAATTGAATATCAATTATATTAAGGGCGAAGTTGAATAAGAAGCCGAGTTAATACTTTGTGAGAAAAAAAAACGAGTATTTGCAAATCTCTTTATCAATTAAAAACAAAACTCTATTTTAAAAATAAACAAAGTCAATAAAAAATGAATTAGTGACTTAACACACTTGTCCCGGTGGCGACAAAGTTTTCTAAATCGTGCGACGATTATTAAGTTGGGGAACATGAATAAATTAAATAAAAGTGAAAACATTTGAATAATACATTATACAATCAATCTGGTTGTATGATGAGGCTGGAGTTTTCTTCGATTATATTTACCCGTCAGGGTATTAGATAGAAGGCTAGAGAATATATATAAATAAATCAGCCTACACACAAATAAATAAGAATTCCTGTTATACCACAGTTTGCGGGAAAATATAGAACTGTGGATTTATCGGAGTTTGAAATTATCAGTACGTCGTGGGCTGACGTGGTGATTATGCACATACCTTCCTTCGGGAAGATGCCTATGGCCCTGCAGTGGGTTTCTTATAAGCTGATGATGGCAATATAAATAAAATTAAAGTGTCTGTTATTTGGCGGGGCCACCTGAAACGCCTCACAAAATTTTAACAACACATTTATAGATAGATACACGACTTTTCAGAACATTAACAAGGCTACGTATCATCATTTTCTTTTTTTTGTAATGGTTAAGCAGTTCGCTCAAATGTAACAGAGGTAGTGTATAAGAGTTATAAAGACTAACTAATAATAAGAAAGTTTTGTTTAAAAATTAAAATAAAGCCGACTTTTAATAGTAATATTAAACGCTAGTCCCCGTGAATAAAAAAAAAAACATTTTCAAGAGAACACAGTCGCATGAATCAACTAATTTTTCTGACCTGGCTGTTCTTCGTACCGTAAATTTAATTAAAATTGAATAAACTGTATTTAGGTTTTAGAAAATTAAAATCCTGGAAAGTTACCTTATAATTTATCCAAACTTTCGTTTTAGAATAATCGGATGTATTCCATGAAAATTTTATATATCTGTAGAGAAGACAAAGGAAGAATTGTCTTCGTGTTTGAATGTTTATCATGGAAAACTACTTCATACTATATTAAGTAATCTTTTTAAATACTTAAGAGACCTTATTTGTCTCATAACGCTTTTTATTATAAGATAGGTAAGAGTTAAAACTAGCGGGCTCGGCGGACATTGTCCCGCCTCGATAATAAACAAAACCTTGACAAATTATATACCTAAACCTTCCTCATGAATCACTTTATCTACTGGTGAAAATCCATTCAGTAATTTTTGAGTTTATCGCGGACAGACAGACAGACAGACGTAGCAAAGGACTTTGTTTTATAATATGTAATGATGATTAAAAATAAAACAAGCCTGAAAAAATACTTTTATATTTCGTTAAGATTGTATATAGATTAGCTGAATCCTGTCCACTTGGCTGGACATTTACAAAAGGTAAAGGGTAAATTGAATCTAGAACATAAATAGACTAGAATCATCTACGGTAAATTACATATCCAATGGTCTTATGCCGAGACGTTTAGTAGTTTTTACATGATTTCAAATGAACTATATTTTCATTATATTTATAAATAACTCGTTAGCTTAAACCAAATTATAGCGCATTATCCACATAATAGAATATAAAAAAGTATAATTCTGTTAAAGGAAGCCTTACCTGTCTCCTCCATTTAGGTAAATATTTAGCCGGCAGCACGGTGGGCACACAACAGAGGACAAACAATATTACCAATTCCCTCATATCGCCATCTATTCCTTGCAGCGAATGCGATGTGGATCGTGCGTACGCACCTTTAACTGTTATTCTCGCGGAGATGTAACACGTTCGCAACCCGATACTGTACTGTTATGCGGTGTTATTGAACTTGACTGGCGAGAGGCAACTTTCGCCGCGATCGCTTTTACGCGGCCACTAAGTTAGCGGTTTAAAGTCACGCGGTAACCTAGAAATTGACGAGCGTCATTGTAATAAAGGAGTATGTTTGTGTTTTACTGAATGATGACCGTCATGCATGTGGCCATAAATTCATCACAGTGATTTGTTTTGCTTGCATTATGGGATCGGGTCAATGCCATCGAATAAATCTTTCTTAAAGTCATATTTCATATTAAACTAGCTCCTCGCTCCGACTTTGCATGAGTGTACTAATAAAATGAAAATAAGACCAAATCGCCGCTTTACAGGACGACCATGTTACCATGTGACCGAATCAATATTTTTGAGCATTGTCAATATTTTCGAAGAGCTTACTACAGTTTTATGTGTTACTCACTCGAAAACTTTTTATATGAATATTTTTAAACCCAATTTTTCACTTTTCTATACGATTTTTGAAACATTTTCTTTCCTGCGTCCTGACAAGTAGATTCACAACGGAAAAGTATTAGTCAAATAGATGCAACCGTTCTGGAGTGATATGTTTACATTCATTCGGTTATTGATTTTTATTTATAAAGATTTTCATTCAGAATTTTGTAACGGGCTACTTCCAGTTCTATTAGCTGTTTTATCAATAAAAAATATATTTGATATAGAATTACTATATAAAAACTAATTCGATTTCTGGCGTCTGTGATACAGTCTGAAGACTAGTACATACGTCAACGTGAGCTTAAATTGGCGGCGTCAGTGACATTTTAATTTTGTAAATAATTTATGTAAATTTTTTTGGAGAATAAATTATTATTATTAAAGGTCTTCGAAATGATCTCTAGTTTTTGACTTGAATACGTCTTTAAATTTGCTACCATACAGGGGTAATCCAAAAAACATAATGATAACAAAATCGGGGGATACAGTTTGGCAATGTAGTTTCGAATCTATTCTCTGCATCTAAAATTAAATTATACCATTGAATAGCTAAAGGATCAAAGAATTCATTACGCTAAGTTAGGACTGTAACACATGGCACGCGGTGTAGGGGGAAGCGCCGCCATTTTGGGGTAATTTTGCTGCGTTTTCAGATTTCCATTTAGTATAATTTTCGACTCGGTGACGCTACCACGTTTTTTGAGGGGACAGCTCTTGTCAAAGTCTATCGATTATATATAAAATATTAGTGTAAAATCGTGACTGTATATAATAAGGTGTAAAAACGAAAAAAATATATCAAGAAATATATAATGTCAGCCTATATGCGTCGAAAAGCCAAATCCAAATACAGAAATCGCATAGGGTTGGAAAGAGCATCTCAAAACCAATCGAATGGTACCAATAAAATACCATATGACCGAGTCAAGCAGTGGAGGCAACGTAAAAAAGTGAATGCGGTCGAGCGAATCACACAGACCTATAATTAATAAAGTTATAATAGTTGCTATTATAAACAAAACATGGAAACCCCGAGGGCTTCTTATGATTATGACATCCATAAATAATAATAATTTATATAGAAAATATCGCCCGTTACGAGACGTATTCACGTACAACAAACGGCCGTGTCATGACACAGCCACACCACTTTTTTTTTAATTATTTACATTGCATCACACAATTCCTCCCACTGACCGGCAATTATGTCGACTACTGGGAACTGAACTAAATCTTCATTAAGACGTCGAAGAATCTGAATGAGGAGTGAATTTAGATGTGCGACTTGCTGGTGTCCTAAATAATTCATGCCGACGCGTATAATATTCGACAGATAGTCGACATAATCTAGACACAAGTTCTATGCAATCAGAGTTACCTCTTTCTAATGGTTAGAAGTTATTAGTCAACTTGTTATTATTTAGATGGCGTGACCTCTTATTGCTATAAAAAAAACTAATATCCCGGTGTTTCTTATTCAGAAGACTTTTTATTTACGACGTGAGAAACAATTTAAACTTGAATACAGAACCGCGATTCTACTCATTTCTAGTATCTAATCAAATAATAACAGCAGACTTTATTATCGGCAAAAAACAAGGGGATAAATAAATTAAAATACATGTACGATAAATTACTGTCAGTAAATCCAATAATTATAAACAGCAACGTATGGGTATGTATATCTACATAAATTAATTTAAAGCGGAATGAACAACCGTTTTACTGGCCCGAACTGCATTAATTTCAACTGAAATGCGTCAAGGAAAATGTGACTAACGCATTCGTGTGCATTTAACCGGTTTACGGTAAAACTTTAATTAACGAAAGTGTGTCAATATTTTTTATGGGATCCTAATTTAAAAAAAAGCATCGTAATTCGTAGCATCATTCTGTATTTAATATTCTTTCTCTTACATGTGGCGTGATTTCACTTACCTTTATATTGTATTTTCCCCGTATTTTTATATTTTATTAGACATTTTAGCGTTTGACCCTAATCTCACCTGATGTTAACGATGTGGTCCAAAATGGTAAACACGCTAACTCAAGAGGGGCTGACTCTCACGTGCAGCTGTCGGAAGATATCTATAGGTGCTTGGAGACAAATTGTCAACTTGAGGATAGTTAGTTAGGATTTAGGCGGACTTAGAAAAAGCCCTAACACCATACTATGGTTTCATCAGGATATCTCCCTTCACCGACAACTGTAACTCATTCACCAAGACATGAACCAACGTCAATTGACACGGTGTTTGAACACGCTAACCTTCGAGCCATTTTTTTCCTTAAAATTATAACATGGTTAGAGTTACCCTTCTTGGCGATATATTATAGTGGTTGTCTTCCTCTGCCGTTCTTGGCTTGTATCTTTGTCCTGACTTACAAATAAGCAGAGATATACAGGAAACCGTCATTAATTTGTTAAGCGCCAGGCAAAATGACTGACATTACCCAGGATAAGTATCTAAAATTTATCTTAAAGTTTAATACTATCCCAAAAGCTTATCTAACCTTCTGTGTTAATTTCGCAATAGCTATTAACATCTTTAAAATGATATATTTTAAAAATATTAAGCCACTTCATTATCTCACTACTTTCGTAAATTCTCTGACGTTCACCACGACTCCTCACATTCCTGCTCTTGTTTAAGATATTTCTTTGTATTTAGCCACCTAATTACAAACGTATGACCTCTATTTTTCCTTTATTCCAATAGGCATCTTCTGAAGATCAATATAAAAGTTCGTTGAACCAATTTCTCGGAGAAAACCCAGATATAACATTTGAATGTCAAGCATAACAATTGCAGCAGTTAATGCCTTTTTCATTCTGAACTATTGCTAATGGAGATTCTTGTTAATATTTAAGGGCTGTCTAAAAGTGAAATAAAAACTAAAACAAAATACATCTTCATACCATTTATTTATATTAATTTCTTTTATATACAATATATAATAAAGCTATATACACACAGTTTAGGTCCATGTCACAGTATAAAGTCACATTCAAGTTTTAAAGTGAGAAATAAACAATACACTAATTAAAATTACACTTATATATCGTTGAGTGGAAATTGTAAAAAAAATCTCATTATTATGTAATATTGTCTTGTTTTCTACTCTATCTCAAAATAAAGTATTCTAGCAAAAATCGTGGCTATGAATTATTTTCAATTTCATAATAAATCTTCGAAAACGAAAAATTATAACAAATGTCATCAAATTTTTTTTTTTGAGAAATTACCGAAACTTCAAATAATGTTTACAAAAATCAGAAGTAATTACCAATTTAAACACTTAACATCATTATATAACATTACTAAAAGTTATCTGGTCAATTTATTAATTCATATTCATTAACCTATCATTTTCAAAGCATAGCAAAAATAACACATTACATACTTCATATATTTGTACAATAATCGATAGTATTATTATTATATTGTATACAATTTTATTACATTAACGATTTAAATTAAGACAATATGATTTTAAGTAGTCATAAATCTCATCCCATAAATGCATACTATTCCGAAATTTTATCATCTTCTGTATTAATTTCCAAATATATATTAACTGATCTTTATTGATTTATTTTTAAAATAAACTCCATGCAATTTTAAAAAGCATTTTGACGTGATAACGTCTTATAAACGATTCAGCCCGGCTGCACGCACGAAAAAGCATGACTCATGGTCACGTTCCGCCTGAGCGTTCGGTGCAAGTGAGAGCGCGGAACAAGCGATAGAGAAACGCGATCGGCCTAAGCGTTCGGCTTCTCACGCATCTATCTATATATAGAATAAATCAATTCATAAAAGTATGCATTTTTTTGTACTTTATAAGTCTTATCCTTTGACTGACGACCTCATGTATTATTAAATAATGATGTAGTTTAAGATAGTAATAGTTTAAGCTAGTAAACCTATAAGAAACTATAAAGTGTAGCTGTCGGAATACACCTTTAAGTGGTTGGTGAGATTTTAGCTGGTAGTTAGAAAAAACACTATAAGAAAACTCCGGTGTTCAAACTGTATCATTCAACTTTTCATGAAATGTGAAAAATCAGACTATAAAAAACAAAAACAGTGCTCAATTACACGCATCATCAGTGGGAATATAATGTAAATTAAAAAAAGTAGTCCAAATTGAACAAAATCTACATCATAAACCTTCTACCATCAGATCTTGTTTATCACATATGCAGAACCCGCGAATCCATTAAAATATAGTATTCATACGAGTACATATAGCCCCGGTATTAAAAAAGGGAAAAGTTTTTCATTAGTTGCATAAGTGACTTATTTAACCCCGACCGGACTTTGAACGTCCTATACTTTTGTCCATTAAATTTCTATTTAAAAAAGAAGCAAACATAGCGGACAGCAAAACCAATGGAAAATTAAATATTATATTACACAAATCACACGTAAAATTCGTGGAATGTATTCTGTGCATTAACCAAGATTCTTTTTAATTAAAATTGTTTAAAACAAATCACTATCCCTTATCGTCCCCGACCGTACGGGGTTAAACACTTTACATACCGATCCTTAGTACTATTTTGTGAACGTGTTTAAAGCGATTTTTATTGACCTAAATACTTAAAACTTAAATAAAAAAAACTTATACATGTAACGATAAATAAAAAAAATTTCACTCATATTAACATAGTGTCTGTTCATTAATTTCAGTTGTACTCAATAGAATTTAATATATTGAAAAGAAATAAAACTTATTTGGTTTATTTCAAATCAAGTGAAAATTATAATCTTTATATATACATTTCTTCTGTACGTGTGTATGTCACTGAACTGCTCATAAACGGCTGGACCGATTTTGATAAAATTTTGAGTGCGTATTCGAGTGGATCCGATAATCGTTTAGATTCACAATAGGATCCAGTAGGTGGCGCTGCGGTTGAATTTTAGATTTTTTCTTGTTATTAAGGCAGGACAACGTCCGCCGGGACTGCTAGTACTATTATATAACCGAAACTAAAGACCATAGACAGAATTAAAAAATATTTATATGAGATTACATAAACAGTCAAAGACAAGATTGGAATTATATATTGAGAATAAATGCATTAAAATTATAGTATAAATACTTACATTAAAAAAGGTCTATCGTATTAAAACATAAAACAAATATTTTTAAGGTATTTGTTATTTACAACTAAATTAAACAATGTTGACATTGAAACACTAATTAATCGATATATTTGTATAAAAAAGGTTGATTAATTCAAATTAAAATTATAATCAAAAAACCAATTTTCTGTATGGATTTTCGGATTATTATAAACATTAAAATAATTTTAGAATGGTATATTAAGATAGTTTCGAAAATGTAAACAAAATTCATTAAATTTCAGATCATAAAAAATAAGCGAATCATTTTTGAAATTATATATCGGACAAACGGTAAAGTTGGTTTAAGGAAATACATTTATCAAATTACGTATTAATTCTATAACACGGTTTCATTAAATAAAGTACATTTAAATTTAGATTAATTAATACTACAAAAATATTAATTAATAAATCGACTTAAATGTCTGCATCTTAGTCTGCAGATTAGTTAGAAAAATATACAAATTAAGGATGTGCGAGTAGTGTTGGAATCGAAACGAATAATTGTATTTGAGATTCGATTAATTTTCGAACTATTCGAATGGAAATGAATAAAACTGTATATTATTCGAAATTTGAATTTCCGAACTGTTCGAATAGAAACGATAAATTGTATTTGATTTGAAACTACAATTATTCGAGTAAGTGTAACAGTTCTTTGATGAAATTCAGTATACCAGGTGAATGTTTAAACAGTAGCAATATTTTATGGAGGGCACTCTGCACACGATTCTCGTTCTAAATTAATTAAAGAAATAGGTGCTTAATATTTGAGCTAATTAATACAAAAAGTATACTCAATCCTCTAAGCGTCTATATTAAAGCACAGTGTCAATGACCATCAGGTGAAGTGAAAATGGAGCCAACCAACTAACAAAGGATAATTTTGCCGAAGTTTGAATAAACAAAAGGGTTTATTGTCCGTTTTACTATCGAAAGTTATTAACTCCGGGTCGCCGCTCGCAGGTTTTATCACCGGTAATTCAACCTAGGTTTATTTAAGTTATTATCCATACTTTTGAAAATCTTAGAACAAACTTTACCTAAGTTTCTCTTTGTTGTCTTGATATTATTAGTATTTGTTTTGATATTATTATTTTATCTGAAGTATCTTATCATAGAATACTGCAAGTGTCTAACCTTTCACCTGGTATATTATTTTTAAATTGAAAACTATCCGAAATATTCAGATGATTTCAGTGGATTAAATTATCTAAATCGTTTGAATATACTATGCGACAATTTGATTTAGCGATGAATAATTTGTTAATACGAATGTGCTATAAATTAATAAAGAGAGTATCCCATGTCGCATTACACAGTATAATCAGCTAATATAGCGAATTTCAATGCAATCTATAGGGGAATTCGGACATATTTTCGCATTTAGTCGCTTGTTGGAATTTCCCATCGGTAAAATCATTATTAAAACGCGCTCTTTAATGCCCCTTAGGGGATGAATTTTTTTAATCCCTTTAAAATCCTACATTATCCAAAGGAATCCCGTTAAATAATTCATGTGTCTATTACACACACGTGTAAACTGTGCGTTCTCCGTCACTCAGTCTTAGGAATTCTATCAATTAGATAAATAAGTCATATCAATAATAATTCCATATTTGCCGCGAATAAAACTTAATTCTGGATAAACTGAATAGTTCATGTAATTCGCATGTAAATTTTATGAAATTGAAATAATTATTTGATCTAATCTAATCTAAATCCGAGTAAATTAGTCTGGTTTATTTAACTATAGGCCTTTTAATTCAATCTATATCTATATTATAACAATTTGCATATAAAATCTTATCACATAACAATACAACGACGTTAATAAAATACACAAAAACAGTACTTTAATTTTATTTATATGTATAGATAATTTGCTATCGGTTTTGAATATTAGAAAATTAGCGTCTTCGAGGAATACTAGTTCAGAATAGATGAAATATAGTCAGAAATTATAATATTTGGAATGTAAAACATATTAACGCGATGTTGTTGATAAATAAGGTATCTATATTAATATTAGAAAGCTGAAGAGTTTGTTTTTTTTATTATAGATGGTAAACGAACAGGCGGGTCATCTGATGGTAAGTGATCACCGCCGTCCATAGACACTAGCAACACCAGAGGAGTCGCAGGTGAGTTGCCGGCCTTTGTTTGCTTGAACGCGTTAATCTCAGGAAGTACGGGTCCGATTTGAAAAATTATTTCAGTGTTACATAGCTCATTTATCGAGGAAGGCTATATATATCATCATGCTAAGAGCAATATGAAGAATGTTTCAAAATCGTTCTATTTTCCTTTTGAGAGCTTCTGCTGTAAACGAAGTCGCGATTTAACGTTAGCGTTTACCTAAATAACTATTCCACGTTGACGAAGTCGCCGGCAGAAGCTAGTAAGAAATAAGATTAATTGAAGAAAAATTACGTGACTTCTAATAATTCAAATTTAATACGTACATATATATTTTAATATGAGCAAGATCACGTCAACTGGACCCCCCATTTTCCACTTGATAATAAAAATTAATACCATGTATTTTTTTTAGGAGTTCATACAATGATAAAATGATCCCCCAAAACGATTTTAAAAAATTTCGATTTTAACAATATTTTTTTTTACAATGAAAATTTTAGGTACTTTTAATTAAAAAATGGATTGTAAATCAACCGTTAAAGTTAAATTAATGGGACTTGAAGGATTTATTTTTAAAATGTTTATATTTTGATAAAATATTAATACCTAAACATTATTTGTTTATTATCATATTGTTAATTAACTTTTAAGTTAACAAATGAAAATTTCAATGACTTCTCGGTGAAAAAATGAAGTTTTTTTTTTATCGGTTACATGCGTTATTTATTAAAATTTAAGATTTCAGAAAAAAAAATCACTGCTCGCGATTAGTTTAAACAATATGAATTTATTTATCACAGCACGCCGAGTGCTAGGCGCTGTCAGAATACCGCGCCAT
Organism: Antheraea yamamai; assembly: GCA_036509395.1. Classification (NCBI taxonomy): domain Eukaryota; kingdom Metazoa; phylum Arthropoda; class Insecta; order Lepidoptera; family Saturniidae; genus Antheraea; species Antheraea yamamai. The sequence continues at coordinate 4,156,555 of AP028441.1, forward strand.
CGAGCGTCAGACTACGTTGCAGCTTCGATTAATTATAATTAAAAATAACAATTAAAAATATAATTATCAAACAAATTTTATTATTATTATTATTATTGTCCTTATCATGTTATTGTTATTATTGAACAAATTTTATTCTTGTAGAAATGTCATAAACAATGCAATGAAATAATTTTTTAATTATAATTAATCGAAGCTGCAACGTAGTCTGACGCTCGACGGCGCGGTATTCTGACAGCGCCTGGCACTAGGCGCGCTGTGATAAATAAATTATATTGTTTAAACTAATCGCGAGCAGTGAAATTTTTTTCTGAAATCTTAAATTTTAATAAATAACGCATGTAACCGATAAAAAAAACTTCATTTTTTCACCGAGAAGTCATTGAAATTTTCATTTGTTAACTTAAAAGTTAATTAACAATATGATAATAAACAAATAATGTTTAGGTATTAATATTTTATCAAAATATAAACATTTTAAAAATATATCTTTAAAGTCCCATTAATTTAACTTTAACGGTTGATTTACAATCCATTTTTTAATTAAAAGTACCTAAAATTTTCATTGTAAAAAAAATTATTGTTAAAATCGATTTTTTTTTAAATCGTTCTGGGGGATCATTTTATCATGGTATGAACTCATAAAAAAAATACATGGGATTAATTTTTATGATCAAGTGGAAAATGGGGGGTCCAGTTGACGTGATCTTGCTCATATGCAACATGCAAAAAAAACGGCCATTCCCAAACATTAGAGAAATATATGAAACAATCTAGAAGTTTCTACAGACATCAAACTCATAGTACCTAACAAATAAGGTAGTGTGATAACACATCGATGCGCGGAACTCACAAGCGCCGAAACCGTATAACTTCCTATATAAAATAGCATGATTGCAAATATCATCCTTCCTTGAAACATATCAGTATGATAAATCAAATTGTAATGCATTCTAGAGATTTCAACCCCCTGGTTTTTATAAGACATAACATATAAACGAGTCGCGGTAAAGTTGCTTGCACAGTTCTGTTTCGGACATCGAATCAAATACAAGAACAAAAAATACCAACAAAAGGAACCATAGAGTATTGTATAGATCGTCATTGCTATTTAGTCAGTTATTAGTTAAATTTGCATGTCTCTTTCTATACAGTTTTTATATATTATAAACTGTCACAAAAAGATTAAAACATCATTATTTTCTATACAAACTGGGTCTAGATAACAACTATAGCTAAATTCAAACCCGGTGCACAATTAAAATTGTATACGCAATACATTATTTAAGTCTATAGTGATTTATCGAATCACAAAGAGTTCATTAACGACTAAATAATAAATTATATCATATATGTAATAAACGATAAAACGCAAGCATCCGGTGAGTTTTGTACATTAACACATTTCATTTTTATCAAAGGGAAATATTATTATCATCGATATCGATTCAATTTCATAGTCGATAATTTTTCAAGAGGAAACTTCTTACAGTTACGAGGTGACAATAAAACTAAAAACGTCGTCAATATTTTTGACCGCTTTGAGTATTTTTAACCGCTGTGAATATTTTTAACCGCTCTGAATATTTTAACCGCTTTGAATATTTTAAACCAATTTGAATATTTTTAACTGCTTTGAATATTTTTAACCACTCTGAATATTTAACCGCTGTGAATATTTTTATCCGCTCTGAATATATTTGACCGCTCTAAATATTTTTGATCGCTCTGAATATTATTGACCGCTCTGAATATTTTTAACCGCACTGAATATTTTAACCGCTCTGAATATTTTTAACAGGTCTGGATATAGTTGCGCAAAACATAAATGTAGGTATAGATACGTGTTAGAATATACGTACAATATCGAGGTAACTTAAGAATAAATAAATAACAATTGTGTATTAATAATATATTAACTTTGTTTTTTATTTTATTCAGAGCGGTCAAAAAGATTGACGAGAACTGTTCAACGTCTGTTTTTACTGCAACAATTGTAAATAAAAAAAAACGATTGAAATAGAAAGAGTTAGCCAAACGAGATAGAATAAAAACAAAAACACAAGGATTTACCGATTTTCCATTATTACTCCTTCTTTGTTTACGCCTAATTTATACGCATTATTTCTAGAAGTTTCTGTGTATAGAAATTTCTATGCTGAGTTGTACGAGCTTTTTTCCCTTATTTAATCAGTATAATGATTCTGAGGCAAATCAAGTATATTAACTACATTGTCATAACGATTCTAAAAAAATCATACATCTCCTTTGCACTAAAGTAATGAGTGTTTATATATAATCTCTATGGAGGCAGACTGACCCGACCTCATGATCCCAGGGTATCCTATAAATCCTTCTGCCGCGTGTCAGAGTAAAGAGGCACTTCCTTGTACTCTGGAAAAGGGTACAGAACTAGATGGTCCGCCGTCTTGTACCATGGGATCAATCCGTTCTGCAACAAGTTAGTCTTTTATAGTAACCGTGTCCCGGAGGTATACCAACTTACATAAATTTTGAACTAAAATATTGGCTAAAAAGACAAAAAATAAACAAAAGCGCGCTAAACTAGATAACCATTTGGTAACGAATCGATAACAAAATTCTGTTGCAAAATAACGTCAAACTGCTGATGCATATTAACGTCAAACTGCTGTTGCAAATTAACATCAAACTGCTGTTACAAATTGTCAACAAACTGCTGTTGCAAATTAATACCTCAAATTGTACAGCAAATTCACGTAAAAGTGCTGTTGCAAATTAACATCAAACTGCTGTTACAAATTGTCGTCAAACTGATGTTGCAAATTAATACCTCAAATTGTACGGCAAATTGATGTCAAACTGCTGTTGCAAATTAATACCTCAAATTGTACAGCAAATTCAAGTAAAACTGCTGTTGCAAATTAACATCAAACTGCTGTTACAAATTGTCGTCAAACTGATGTTGCAAATTAATACCTCAAATTGTACGGCAAATTCACGTCAAACTGCTGTTGCAAATTAACGCCATTTTGACAGGAGCTGTCATAAAGTGGCTTTTATTTTTTGTAGATAATACTGTGCTATTTTGACCCTATATTATGTTATTTTGACGATATTTTCCGTAACGTGGTTTGATTGTTACCCATTTAGTAATGCTACTAATAATTGGCAATAAGATATATTGTCACCAAAGTAAGAAAAAGATAAGATACATGTAAAACTATAGAGACAGAGTTAAAGATAAGAGTAGATATAGAGCGGTATTTATCTGGTAAAAATCTTTTACAGCATTCTTTGTTCAGAAAATCGAGACCAAGCTAGCATGTATCCGAAAAATCGTAGCTGACGATGAAAATAGGCCGTTTTTTTTTTTTGATGATCGTTCGTCCTTTTTGGTTTTATATGAAGCTAGCAGGGATTACGATTTTTTGCAAAGGGCACAAGCAACAGAAATTTGCTACAAATGTTGCTGTATTTTTCATTCAATTTTGTAAATTTTCCCCTGCCACCGTGATAGAACTACTTTTAATTCATCTGCTTTCCATTAGAACTACGGTGTGATTATACTGAAACATACTATAAAATATGTATATACTAACAGCGTTTGTTCTTCTGTTTGTCCCTCGTCCGAACCCATTCCAATGGTTACCGGCTATTCCAATCTTGTCTCCGACCTGCAAGAACCACAAGTTTTTTTTATATATTTTACTAGCTGACTAAGCCACGAGTTGCTGTGGCTCAGTGATTCAAAATTAAAACGTGGCACCATCTATGTGATATCTATAACAGTCGGTGCTACAGTTTTCTGTCGACAAACTAACTTAAAGCGCCATCTGTTCCAGACTGATGAAACTTACAATTAATAACAATAATCAACATTGACAATCATTTGACTTGTAATTAAAATTTTGTAGGTGGTAGAGCCATGGCGAAGCTATTACTGATTTCAGCATGAATGGGTCGGCTCGCCCGTGGTACTACCACCCGACACACAGAACACCCTCGTGAAGTAACAGTGCTTGCATTGTTGCGTTTCGTTCGGTCAGTGACAGCGCTGAAGGCACCACTCCCCCTGTCTCCCTCCCCCTTCTCCCCCCAAACACAGGACATGCAAAGCACTTGCGACTCCCCTGGTGTTGCTAGTGTCTATGGACGGCGGTGATCGCTTAACATCAGGTGAACCACTGTTCGTTTGCCTCCTAACATAAAAAAAAAACATATAAAGACCATTAATCGAAATATAAATTATCCTATCTCTCAAATTGGACCAAATTATATATAGATACCAACGTTCCATTAACATCGGTTGCGTAGTTTCGGAGTTCATAGTGGACAAACATCATGACACTGGATGTTATATACTTAGATTAGGTCATCTGACCAAAATTTCACACGTAGTTTAATAACTATGTGGTCCAAGATAGTAAACACGCTAAACCTAAGGTCTGGTTCTCAAGTACAACTGCTGGACACATCTATACGTGTTTGGCGACAAACTGATAACTTGAGATGGGTGGAAGCTAACTTATAGTCTTACTGAGCCTTAAACGTGGGTTGACCAATTTGTGACTATTTCTAATTCATATCGGTCTTTTACTAAATCCAGCTTTTCCAAATTTATGTGGACATCATCATCAGCCTGTAAGTGTCCCGCTGCAGGGCCATAGGCCTCCTTCAGAAGGAAGGTATGGGCATAATACTATTAATAATTATTCCCATACCTTCATATAATATTTTAAATATTATTAGTGTAATATGTACTCATGACCTTTTAGTAAAAGACCGACATAAATATTAGAAGCAAAGACAAATTGGTCAGTCCATGTTTCAGGCTCAGTAAAACCAGTAACAGTTTTTTAGGCCATAGTTTTAGGTTTATAACAAAGTCTCAAGGCACATTACCGATTTGCCAGAGATTAAGTTCAAGCACCATGTCAAGAGGGTTTTAATATCTGAAGGCTATTATTATAGGGTGGATCAATATGTGAGCGATGGTGACGTCTGGAAATGACGCCTCTCTCTGTGAATCCACTAAAAACGAATGTAACTATCTATGTTTTTTAACAATGTCTATAATGAAAAGATAAACCAGATCGAGTTTCTCGCCGGTTCTTTTCGATGTTTGTCGGAACCGGTGGTAGGTTTAACGTTCATAAGCGACTTCTCAGGGCCTAGATTTAATAAAGTATTTTTGATTTTGTTAATCACCACGCCATCCAACGGCAAATTGGCGATTTCAAACGCTGAGAAATCCACTGTTCTATGTGTTCCCACATACTTCTCGTGTTAGAGGAACATTTCGCAGGTTCAGGTTTCCGCACACTATTTTCTTTCCCCGTCAACCGATAGTGTTAACAACTTGTTACGTGGACATATCATTTTTTTTTTACTTCAATGTCATAGACCTTTTTTTTTGTTGAGTTTTAGTCATTAATTTCTATTGTTCAGTTCCCTCACTGGGACTATTTACATGACATTTATATGATTGTTTATTTTATGCAATTGTTATTTCCTTTATTATTTATGTATTATACTATATTATTCTTTTAAAATTTCAACATGTTTGTACTGACTTTTGTTGTGGACATAGTATATCAAGAATGTATTGGAAGGGCAATACTTACTTCAAAGGATATATCTTGACTCTTTCCACCAGCGTTGGGCATCACACCGACTCTGTCGTGAGCGTTCTGCCCACCGAAGTAATATATGTCGTCAAGAGAAAAGAAGCTGTTTGAAGCATCCACTCTATTCGTCTGCATCATCTCATATGCGACTCGACCAACCTGACAAAACAAAACTTCACCTCAAGCAAAAAAAAACCACAGATTGACAAGTTTGACTGACGAACCGACACTGTTAGATGCTCGATAACGATTTTCAACTTAAGGTTAGGGTATTTACCCAGGTAATGTATTCAGCTTTCCATTGCTTGTTATTATAGTTTGTGGCTAAAACTATAGCTACCGGAACGCACCAACAGGTCCTTGGCGATAGATTTTCAAATTGAGGCTGGTAACTGGTCATCTAACATATTTTTTTTATACTTTATAAGCTAGTAGCTGTCCACCTACCTCTATGTTATATGTTCCTCCACCGGGTGTTCCAGGTGAATGGCACAGGTCATAGGTATGTATTAGAACCTATGTCGACGGACGTAGTGCGGGACGTACCAACTGAGATATATGGTGATGGTGGTATACCTGACTGCTGAAGGTGCAGACGATGTAGTCGCACATGGCCAGCATATGCAGGTCCACCAGCAGCCCCGTCAGCGACAGCGGCGTGTAGCGACGGTGCGTCGCCGCCGTCTTCGCTATCGACGCGTCGCCCAGGAACTGATACTCTGGGTACTTGGACTTCGCGTCCTCCAGCACCTGCACACACACGCGGGGGGACACCGTCAATCAATAATATGAGGGCACTAGAATAAAAATAATGAACAACCCCCTCCCCCCTTCTTCCCACTCCCCTTCCTTCCCCTGCTCCCAATCCCCCCACTCCGACTCTTCCTCCCCCTGCACCATCGGGAGCGGAAGGCTATCTCGAGATAACAACGACTTACGTAACATCAATATGCATATGTACAATTTACATTTTACAAAGATAAAAAGATAGCAGTACATTCCTTCTACATAAAGGTACGTCTATTCCTGTACCCCTGGCAAGGTGTACACAATATTTTATAATGATCGGTTGGATAATCAACCCGTGAATGAAAGTGTAATAAATAAAACAAACACACATTGGGATTTATAATATTAAGATTTAAAACACGTACGCCTAACAATTTCGTACGAAGAATGACCGACAGATGGCGTTAAAACAATACGAATAGTTACTGCATATTACTAGGAAATCACGTTAGAATTAAAATAACCTTGGGTTTTTGACGGCAACTTGGAATGTCATGTACTGGATTTGATATTTTATTCATAGTCTTGTGTTATTCGACTCTTCGACTCTATATTTTGCAAAATGTTGTAGTGTTTTGTGTAATATAGTTTGGTTATTGTGCATAAGTGAAGTGAATGGAAAATAACACCACCGATCATGAATTCTAAGACCCCATAGAACTCCATGAAAAGTTCTAACGAGGGGCCACCATTTTGTTCGAACATTGAAATTATCAACACTTGTAATATTAGTACCTACTCGACAATGGCAGTATTAATCTAGAAGATTGGTTGCCAAATATAAAATTTAAAAAAAACTCAGTATATAATAAAAATAATTAAAGCATCCCACTCCTCTCCCCCTGGCCCACCGAGATGCTCGGCTGTTGAGCAACATAAAAATGGATATAGACAATTTAAATTTTACAAAAAAATTGTATGCCTGACAAAGTGTATGCAAGATTTTATGATAATCGCTTGAGTAGTTGAGGCATGACAGCGTAACAAACACACTTTCACATTTATAATATTTTTAAAACACGTACGGCTAACAATTTCGTACGACGAATTAGCAATAGATGGCGTTAAAATAAATCTAATAGTTACTGCACATTGCTAAGAAACCGCGTTACCTTCAAGTACTACTATCTTAGAATTAAAATAAACTTACGACTAAATTGACGTTCCATAAACTGTCAATTTTAATTACTAATATTTCCGCTTGGGGCGCTGCTAGTAGTTGAATAAAAGGAAATTATTATTTTTTAATGTAGGTGAAGTGCTCACGTTTGCGTCGTCAGTCGCGAGGTAAACTCTTCGGACTTCGACGGGTCGAGTCAGTTCGAGCTGGTCGTAGTAGTCCTTCACATACGCCATGTACTCGTCGATGTGGTGGAACGCGGCTTCGGTGCCGACTTTGTCAGTCCTTCTGATGTGTACACTACAAAAGAAAAATACTGTACTCTTCAATCACTGACCAAAATACCTAATACCCGTCCTGCTTGCGTCAAAAACGTGTCATTCAAAACAAATATACTTTATTCAATATAGGCCCTGACAAGGCGATTATGAACGTCAAAGCTACTACCGGTTCGGAAAAACAACCCAGTCATTGAGAAGATACGGCAAGTAACTTGGATCATGTTATCATCATCGAGTTCGTGGATGCATAGAAAGAGGCATCATTTCCAGACGTCACCATCGTTCATATAATAATCCACCCTATAACAACGTTTAGACATAAACTACTTTACATCGCAAAACATTGCATCAAAACTAGATTTAGTAATATCATTGTAATCCTGTCCAAAGGAGTTTAAAAACAATCATTTCAAGCAAAGCAAATCTTACCCAACGATAGGAGTCTTAAAGTTCATTTTAGCTATCGTCTCATTGATAGCCTTCTGCATCGCTACACGTGGCTTCATTATATATTTAAGCATCTGGCCGACCCACCAAGAGGAAGGGTCACCGTTAAACCTGGTTATCCTGAAACAGCAACACAAGAACAAGGAAATCAACCGAAAGGTAATATAAACACTGGAAAAACGATCAAACATGATACACAACAAAAAACACATGTTAATGTACGACGCGTTTCAAATAAAAAGGTAACTGTCAGGCCGCCATCTTGTTTTACAAAAAGCACACGTCGCATGCAACTTCAGTAAGAAATGTCGTTCGGGCATAAGTTGGTTGGGGGTAGCCAAAATTTATTTTTGACACATTGTTTGTCAACGGACAATCGGTGATGATCGGAACCCGCGCTTACACTCGGACTCGCTCACCATAGCTCACGGAATTTTGTTTTGTGCTTTATCTGAGTACATCTTGGAAATCTGGTGCTCTCATCATCGGCAACGGCGAAGGAGAAGTCATTATATCAGGTAAGTGAGCGTTTTATCCCGATTATAAAGAAAATCCTTTCGGCATACAATTTTCCAGGGGTATCTACCTCCAGCCAATTTATATACAGTCCACTGCCTAGGCTAGGTACCCCGATCAGTGTGCCTTTGGTGGTTGCCACCCCAAATGTCAAATGGAAAATACATGTCTCGTGATTTGCAGTAGATTTATAAAATATAAAAGCTTATTACATATGTCATTAGAAGTGTATAATTACTTATTTGAAGGTGTACCTAATTAAGTTTAATTAACCCCTTGGTTAATTTTTTAAAACCCAGATCTCCAAATGTTGGATCATGTTTTTAAATATATAATCAATCTTGTTTTAATTATAATTTTACATTATATAATTTATTATTATTCAAGTTTTTCAAATGTAATAAATACTTTATTTTTTTAAACTTATGCTGCCAACAGTCTGTTGACTAGTGCACCATAAGGTAGGTTTACGTTCGTTTGGACAGTCAGTTAGTGTATAGAATTATTTAAAAGTGTTTATATTGATACATTAGAGTTTAGCAACCCAAAATATCTGTCTAAAAGTACCGTAAACACCGACGGCTTTTCTTCGTAGATCTAAAATAAAGTTAAATTATTTTATTGAAACATATAACATAATTTTTTCTATTACAGTAATTTACGATACCAATTTCGTATCATTACATAGTATAAAACAAAGTCCACTGCCGCGTCTGTCTGTCTGTCTGTTCGCAATAAACTCAAAAACTACTGAACGGATTTGCATGCGGTTTTCACCAGTAGATAAAGTGATTCATGAGGAAGGTTTTGGTATATAATATGTCAAAGATTTTTTTTTATATTCATGCGGGGCAGCGTCTGCCGGGCCAGCTAGTTTGTAATAACATTAAAAACATTTTTCGTTTTATTGTTTTTGTTGCTGACAACACAATTGTTACTAGTAGTGAGTGACGTTAGCATGGTTGTTCTTATCTTCTCATTTGAAACGCATAGTAAATAAAATTGCAAGCACCGTGGCTAATAAAAAAAAATCTTACCTATGTGCTAAGTCTTTTGGTACGGCGAGGGGTAAAAACTTCGGTTTCTGTGATATCGAGTCGATAAATGGTAGTGAAACCACTTTTGCATCGTATGACACTGCAATATATATTAATATTATGTTTTTTTTTTATTAGGTCTGAGAAACTGTGTTTCATCTTACAGTTTGAAATTATATGTAATTTGTATATATATACTAAAAATTAAACATTTCTGGACATAAATACAGCTTACACTGTTGAACGGTGCGTATATAGGAAAATATAAAATAAAAATAAATAAAATTTAACTTACAAAAATAAAAAGCCCAGTGACAAAAAAATAACATTAATACATAAAACAAAAGCAAAAAAGAACAGTTATAAAAATTACGATAATTCTGCTTTAATTTAGTCTTCAATGAGGCTAAAAGACAACAGAGAAACAAAATCTTTTTGAATTTTGTTATACTACGAACACATTCGACAAATGATTTATCAGCCTTATTCCTTAGTACATTTTTACACATTAGAGAAGTTTTTTTACAATCTGTCCACGCTTTGAAATTGGTCGAATTGTTCAAGCAATTCTTCTTCTTATACCATATGATAGAAAAGAGAGCCGATTCCGCCAAACCATGATATTGACCCTTAATTCCAGTGTTACCAATTGTATACATTTACACTTAATTTTAATCAAAAACTTGAGTTGTGCGTTCCCGAAACATATTAAAACCATAGAGAAAATACCTTATATGTGAAAATGTTGACATTATTTTTGGCGGGTAAGTTATGTTTTTTTTTGCATTTGAATGTGGTGGGTGATAAAGTTGAGTATATTACTTAGAGTGATATTTTGTATTTTTAACTTTCCTATAAATCAGCGTTTTACTGAATTAATTAATTGAAAAAAAAAAATACTTGTCATCTATTGTCGGGTACGCTATCAATGTTTAATGTTATATTTAAAATTTTTGTTGAATATATGCTAGATTTTTGGGAAAATTTCACATACAATTAAAAAAAAAAATATTATCTGAGATTTTATTATTTACTTTGTACGTAACCTATGCTGCATTGTAATAAAAAACAATATTTTAAAATTAAAAACAAAACTCATGCATTTAAGGGTTAATTACTTGTGCTATATTTAGTTTTCCATAAACATCTAAGTCAAAAAAATCTAACTAATTTTTGATCGCGGCTTCGCTTGTGTTAATATAGATTTAACCTATCACTCGGGTACAATACTTTTTATTATAGATGATAGGTACCCTAAAAACGTAATAAACAAACATACTGAGAATCCCTTTTATAATATTAGTATTTAATATATGATTACGATATATGATTAATACATAAAACATTTTTATAAGCCTTTACTATACGGATTACATTAGTCTAAATGAAATTATGGTCATATGGCTATAACATATTTATTAAACTCAATCGTAAGCGCCTCGTATGAGGATTGAAATGGCCTTTAATAATTATAATATAAAAATGTTATGTTCATTTTATAGCTTTCTGCTATTTACAGTTCCAAGTATGTATGTCAACTATTAAAATATATGATCATTCTCGACAAATAGATTTAATACTAGCCGTTACTCGTGACTTTGTATGAGTGGAAGTTAGCAAAAAGTCGTTGTTCACAGTGCTTCATTAGTTTTTTTTATTAATGCGGAACCCTTTTTTTTTTTTTTGTAAAATAAATATGACCCAAGTATTTCCTTATAACAGCTATCTGCCAGTGAATATGCCGTCAAAATCGGTTCAACCGTTCCTGTGTATATGGGTCACGTTTAAGTTAGTCGTTAGCAATCCATACCATTACATGTTATGAAAGAAAGTTGTCTTACGTCTGTCTGTTCGCGATAAACTCAAAAACTACTGGACGGATTTTCATACGGTTTTCACCAGTAGATACAGTGATTCATGAGGAAGATTAGGTTTAGGTATATAATTCCTCAGGGTTTTGTTTATTATCAGAGCGAGATAACTTCCTCCGGGCCCGCTATCTTACAAGTAAATAGATATATGGTAATTAATTACCTGGCCACGGCACAACCTTGTCGTCATACGCCGTCGTGCAACTATCCGATATAGGATAGAAGACGTAGTCCCATCCCTTCGTATTATACCTCCAACCCTTAGAATTCAATATAAGGGTTCGTTCTGTAGCGTAAGCGAATATGAGACAGTAAACGATGTGGTGCAATTGACAACCGAAGCCGCAACCCTGAAATTAAAGACTATATTGTGACATAACCCTCAATTTGACTTACTTAATTACTTACACTTTCATACACATTTTTCATTTACTTTAATATTAAGAGCAGGTACGGTGGTATGTAGGTTGTAGAGTCACGCTGCAGCTATTACTGGTTTCAGCATGAATGGGTCAGCTCGACCGGGGTAGTACCATCCTCTCACAGAAGATCGACGTGGAGTAACGGTACCCGCATTGTTGCGTTTCCTTCGATCAGTGAGAGCGCCGAATATCCACGATCATCTCAGCAAATCTTTTTTAAGTGTAAACTTCTTTAGGCGCGTTAAGGGACTTTTGTTTTGGCAGGAGATATATTATGATTTCGCGTCATGACATGTTAGTAAGCGTGACCGATCACATTGCGCTTGCGCAGCTTGCATTACACTAGCGACGCGAAGTATGGCAGCCTGTGTACATCTAAATAAATATTTTATATTGAGATGAGATTGTGCAGCCTATCATATGTTTGAACTGTATAAAAATGTATATAATTATTGTTCCGAGTGACAATATATGTGAAAACAATACTATTGATATTAATTTGAATTTACAAAATGTAAAATTTAACTAATTCTACTTTATAACTGAATTAAAAATTCTAAAGAAAACACAGTTATCCCATTGTTTTGAGTTTTCACTTCCGTCGGCAGTCCCTATGACTGCTTCGATTTCTTATTTTATTTTATGTAGGATACATTATATGACAACAACTGAAAGACAATGGAAAAATAAAAAATATGTTTACTACAATCGTGATATAATTCTATCGATATAAAAATACTAATGACACTGATCCAAAACCTTACCTAATCTTAAAACACAAAACTATAAATGAAGTTCCTATGGCGGGTTCTTTAGCGCGTGTATGGTAGCCCTATCATCCCGAGAATCATTAAAACTATATAATCATTTATATAACAACATCAGTGTCAAGACAGAGCGTTGACCTCTGCAGATAACGAGAGGTGAACGTCATTGTCATCGTCACGTTCTAGTTATGTCTTAATTTTAAATATTAGCTTTTTTGTAACTTATTAAAATAGTTTTAACAAACTATTCTTAAACTTGTAAAATCACGTTACAACTTTTATTTCGTTTCCTTGTATTATATAAGTATAATAAATACAGGTACTTATGTATTAACGGCACCGCACTGTCTTTGTTTCACAAGGGTAGGTTAGGTTAGACGTCTTGCCGCCGCTCCAAGCGAGGAGCATAGGAAGAACCCTTCCTGAGAGGTGGGTCCCCGTTTCTACCATCCATGGGAGATCCAAGCGCGTGGCCAGGGCAGTGGAGTTTGTTAGTCGTCACCCTATACCCTGGTCCACATTCGAGCGCTGTGGTGTTAATACGTAAGTTCCTAAATACTAATCCGAAGTGTAGCTAATAATTCATTTTTCTATTCTCTTACAACGATCGGTAACGCTCAATGTATATAACGGTTAACAAGAGAAAAAGACATGGCCGACCGCAGCACAAAAATGTGCCGCACACGAAGCCAAGACATAAACTCTTATTCTATAAATTACACAAACACAAATGAATGCTGATCTTGTCCCTAATTTAATTTCAAAAATATATTTGGAAGAAATAAAATAACAAAGTTTACATAAGAAATACTATAAAGATAAGACTATACATCTGTAGAAAAAAATAACAAACAAACAAACCCTCCAGTTTTATAATATTAGTATAAAATATATAGATTTCATGATGATCGGTTGAGCAATTGAGACGTGAAAGCGTAACAAATAAACACACTCGCGTTTATAATATTACTTGAGATTACAATAAATAATTAGCAACAAAATTCTAAAACGTATCACATTTGATATTGGCAAAATTGGTCGCACGAACAACACTTATATTTAAAAAGAGTTATTGATTTCTCTTCCATTGCCAACATTTCTATACGATTACTTACTTATTCAAATACAATCAAACATTTATACGTTCATAATAAAAATACTAGGACATCGTAGATCGACAGTAAAAAGAGCGAAGCATTCAAGCGTTTTATAAAATCTACTCGTTGACAAAATACGTACCACACATCGGGAATTCAACTGACGAAAACACTTAGAAGAAACTCTAATGAATTTGGTCCACACTTTTATAATAATGTATTTATTACTTAATGTAATACTATACACTATCTACAATTTTGTTTACATAACAATTTATCTTGTAACAGTTTCTTACATTTCCGCTAAAAAGTACACATTTTTTACTTTAAAATGTCATTGACCTCTAAGCATTGAACGTGTTCGTAATTTTCACAGCTATTTGACATTGTTTGACATTCCTATTAGCATCACGTTTTCATAAATTTCATACCAAACAGTCGCCTTTGATGAAAAAAGATTTACCTCAAAAATTACGTTTCTCGAGTTTCCACCAGAAAGTAAATCACCGTTGAGATAAAAATACGTCCACCTGTCCAACATTGAGCCCCTTCGATACGAACAAACTACAAAAATAGTCGATTGTTGTTCTCTTTTTGATTTAAACGTGTGAAACACTTATTCTCCGAAGATTAATTAGTAAAGTGCAGTAAAATAATATAAGTCATGGTTTAATAAAAGTAATTATCTCATTTACTTTAATTTATTTTAAAAATAAATGCGTTACTTCAGTTTATTTTCATTTATTTTAAAATATGTATGTTTTTTCGATATTATAACGACTTCATTCAGTTTTATGCGCATTATCGTAGTGCATGATGCTGTTACTCCGTCAGTATTGAAATTATCTTATATTTTATAAAAAAGTGAATTATCTACGAATTTTTATTTAAATGCTATTTAAACGTCTTTATGTTACAAATGATTACATTGTCGACAATGATACGTCGCTGTAAACGTTGTCCGGCAAAGAATAAAATCAATTATTTCAAAATACTACATTGCTAAATCCAATACACACTTGATATATCGAATACTGATTTGTTTACATAAGCACATTTAAGAACTGGTGATTCTGTTGACTTCCTAAAGCGGGCAGTGTTTTTCCGGGGTAAATATGTCAACGACCCTTGAGACGCGTGTCTTGTGACATATTGCCGAATGCAGTATGTCAGTTTGTTTGAATACCCAATTATAACCATCTGTTTACAAAACCGTTTTTAGTTTGACTTTTTTTTTATTAACTCTAGTTTGTTGAAAGGCATTTTTATTTATTGTTTGTAAGCTTTAGGCATATATTAAACTAGCTGTTATTATGTGAAAAACAGTGATTAATAAAATCATCTGAATGTATTAAGTCCATTTACTTGTCTACTTTTCTCTCGTACTTACGCCGCGTCTTCATTAAGACTACAATAACTTTTGATAGAGTGGACCGATTTTAATGAAACAAACACTAAGTAACTCCCGAGGATATGCTTTACGATTTTCTGAGGGTTTCTTGTGAACCTAGTAAGTACTGCTAAAGTTAGCAGTGATGCGTGTTCATACAAACAGACAGACATTTCTAAAAATGATTGAAATATATTCTATTACTTATTCCTAGACACCTGCAACATTTTTTTTTCACGAAAATCGAAAAAGTACAGGCACGTAAGATTTACATTCTTATTATATGTATAGAAGAAGATTTATAGTTTACAAAACAGTCAAATACATCATCCGCTTCTGTATCTCAACAGTTTATTTTGTTGTCTAGCAGATATTGATGACACTTAGTGTTATCAAGAAAATAAAATTTGGACATAGCTTTTTTCCTCTATTCCTTATGCTTCACGACGTAAAATATTTGTGAAATACTAAGGTCGACATTCGACAACCTTTATATACTTTATGGATCTTTGAGTTTGGCCACAGTTTCACCTGATGATAAATAACGATATTTTTCAAGATAATAAAGACGCTAAAATAGAGAGGGACTAGCTTTTGAGTGCATTTACCAGAAAACAGCTGTGCGTGCTCGGACGACAGATCTTCAATTCGAATCTTGTAACTAGCCAGGCAAGCTTACAAAAAACCCTACCGTGGTACAAAACTGGACGATCACTATAACATCATTATTCGCATACTATAATAAGCAATTAGCTGCAAAAACTCACCTTATTCAAGTTACAAAGAAGTTTCCTCGCCTGTCGACAGTCCGGCGGGTTCTGTAAATACCTGAGCCGCCGTTGTACTAGATCGCTGACGTTGGCCGCCTCCATCTGCCGCCATTCGTGGTATCCATCCAAATGCGGTAACTTTTCCTGATCCGACAGCAAAGATCTGCGTAACAGGATTTATTGATTTATGTGAATTTATATATTTATTTTGGGCAGTTAGTGACCAATAACCCAAACATGAATTAACACTATATATGCTCCGTAGAACGTAAAGAGAGGCGCCGTGAGGCACTCCTCTTAACCATTCTCCGTTAGCTTTACTTATTCGTGGGTGCAACATAAAATATTATATTCTCAACACACACAAATCCATATTTATAGGTGTTTTAACATATTTAATATGCGCCTGTCTAATTAGTATCATTCTACATATTTATATTGACTGTATATATTTCGACTATCTAGCTAGGTTAGGACGACGTGACAACATACCAAACTTAAAAGTTTTACGAGGTGGTAGAGCTACGCTGAAGCTATTACTGGTTTCAGCATGAATGGGTCGGCTCGTCCGGGGTAGTACCACCCTCTCACAGAAAACCAACGTGAAGTAACAGTGCTAGCATATGTATTCCAATCCTGTATATGTATAGTTTAGGCAGTGTTATGTAATATTTTGGTATGACAAAATAAAACAAAATTTAAGAAAGCAGTTAAACAAGTCGTAAACCAATTAAACAAAACGTTGGTGGTATTATTGTGCATGGAAATCGAAAAACCAATTAGCGGACGACTATTATCGACCATTGTAATATGATTGACTTCCTTATTTATAGTAGTACAACATACCGACATACTAACACTACACGTAACCTATACAATAAATAAATGATAGAGATCTTCCGTTGTGCGCACATCGCTAAAAAACTATTAGATAAATTTCGAGAATTTTATTTATTTTCATTACTGTAACACATGGTCCTTATCTAAAAAAATAATAAGATATTAGGTTTAGGATAGAGTATGGCAGTAAATAAACGATTCTTTCTGAGATGAGACAAGGTAACAGTAAAACAGATGGTGGGACTCGCTACCTAATGATTCCATCAGAACAATTTACTAGCCTTGAAAATTTGATAGCAAACGGCTTACTTATTAAATTAAATTCATAATTTCGAGGACCTGCATGTCGATCATATAAAAATAAGCACGTGTCTGAGCCACGGGTAATTGTTGTTTTGAGTACAAACCCGTATCCCGAGAGTCTGATATATACATTGAGTTGATTTTCTTTGCATTAAATTTCACGTGGACATAGTTGCGGGCACAGCTAGTTTAATATAGAGTTATGAAAGTTTTAAGAAACTTATCGTACCGTGGAGAAGTTTGGCAAACGGTGTGGTGTTTGTGTTTTTTCTTTTGTACATAAAATATATTATTTAATTAATAAACGACATCTACGAAGATGCGGATATTCAAAACATTGTATTGCAAGACAACAAGTCTGAGGTTTTAGCACTCCGGCGCCTTTATACATGTCTCCATACGGCTGAGTACCTCGAGCGCTTGCCCCAAAAGCGCAGTAAAGCTGCCAACGCCCGTGAGACTTACAGAGTTTATGCAGTTATAAAAATAAAAATCCAAGCTGTGTTCTATTTTAGACACTGGAGCGAATACGAATAAAAACAAGGAAGCGATCTCCAAGAGGACTGCTACTACGGCGTTACAAGTACAAATAAAAAAAATCTGACGCAAACGACATTTTATTAATATAAGAGTTACATTTCGGTTATCGTTCACAAATGAATTTAATGAAAAATGATTCCACGGACCATGAATTCTGAAATGTCATAAGAACTCTCCAGAAAATACTAACAAGTGGACCACCATCTCGTTGCAGCATTGATATCATAAGAGACTAGTAATAATATTACCAACTTGGTAATGACAGTAATTATATTTCCTAAAGAGGATTGATTATCAAAGTGGAAAGAAGAAAGACAAATACCTCCTATGAAACAACAACACAAAGTTCAAGTAAGCCAAATCGCGTATATACACACACATTAATACTGTAGTCTGATGAAGCTGTTAAGGTCTAGCTAGGCCATAGCGTAGTCAGTAAAAAAACATACAAATAATACTGCTACATTACCAAGACATTTTGCTATGAACTGCAGCATTGACATTTTATTAGATAAGGCATAAGATAATATGCGTACATAATATCTTCACAATACAATTGATACTCTTGACTATGTGTAAAGTGCCTATCAACAATTTAATAGTTGGTATGTGTCACTCATACGACATAATAAAACATTATAACCCTCGTCCTGTCAATATTACAAAATGATAATGATGTCACGTCATAGCCCCACCATTGGGCCAAACTACCTGTCTGATTTATAAATGTACTAGCTGATTCCTGCGACGTCATCTGCGTCGTCTATTATCTCCATTGTTTTGTTACATCTCAAAGAGATTAGGCAGAAGAGATTCGACGAAAACTCCCAGCCGTGCCGGCTTGACTTTTTCCGACACTTCCAACATTTATCGTTATATTTCAACAAGTTTACAAAAAGTGTTGACAAATTACATAACTAAACCTTCCTCGCGAATCACTCTATCTATTAATTAAAACAGCATGTCCGCTCAGTTACTGAGTTTATCGAGAACTGACAGACAAACACACGTGGCAGAGGACACAATTAATAACAATAATACATTGACAATCATTTAATTTACAATTAAAAAATATTGAGGCCATTGTTATGTATCACCTTTGTGACTTGTGGTTTATTAAAATGAAACACCGAAATTGATCACTTAGTGCGTGCGCGGTACTTCCGTTCACGCCGACGTCTATCTACGTAATGCGGGGAGCGGGTGTCGCAGGCGCACATATTTAATTATAATATCAAATACATCACAGCCATTAATCGAAATATAATTTATTCGATCTCTCAAGTTGGACTAAATTATACATAAATGACAACGTTTCATGAATATCGGTTGAGTAGTTTTGGAGTTCATCGTGGACAAACATCATGACCCTGGATTTTTGTATATGTATTTAGATCAGCCGAGTGATTGATCCCGATTTTGATGCAGAAGTACGATACAAATTAGTTATTCAACATTACACGATGATAGCTTATAAAATAAACAAAAAAATGAATAATAATATATATAAACAAATATGTTAATTATAGCAAACAACGCATCAAATCCCACAGTCAATAATAAGCTTTCGAACACAATAGTTCTCTATTTATGGAAAGGAAAATAATATAAATACAATGGAAATAGATGTACGTCTCGAGTGCATTTTTATATTTATTGTATTTTTAATTTTATTGTAGCATGCAAAGTGCAGTCACTATGCCTAATGATAAGCACAGTGCAATTCAAGAACAACGGCGACCACCGTGAGACGAAGTGTTACAGTATTAAATTGTATTAATAGGAAGCTTATAAAAAGAAACCAGACCAGACACTAAAACCCTACACGTATACCTAAAATAAAGTATTGGGTTCGAAAAATTCCAATGCAAAATTTTAACAAGCCTGCTTTCTAAAAATATATATACCAGGTAATAGGTTAAATACTCGCAGTACTCTAGGATGTAATACTTCATGGTCACATTTAATATATAAAATAATAATGTCAAAACAAATACTAATAAACAACAAAGAGAACCTTAGTTAAAATTTGTTCTAAGACTTTGCAAAATATGGATATAAATGAAATAAACCTAGGTGCAATGACCGGTGCCGTAACCTGCAACGGGGGAACTCGGAGTTAATAACCTTGGATAATAATACCGACAGTAGCCCCTTTTTTTAAACTTCGAAAAATTATTAGAGATGTGGCGACTATTCGGCAAAGAGCGCTGAGTATCCGGCTTCTTACTTTTTATGTATTCCTCAATAAAATGGATGTAGGGAGAATTACATTAAATAAAACCTTGATTGTTTATTAATCTTTATTTTATAATTAGTTTTACACATTATGAAACGTTAAGCAAAGTAACCTTTTGATAATCAGTTTCTAAAATTACTTGCTAATTACTAAAGCATTACTAAAGAAAAGATATCTAAAGAATACTAAACAAATTAGTATCTTAGTTAAACTTTTGTAATTATTTCTTTTTTTATTAATAAACTAAGTAATATTGAAATTAGATTGTATGTTCAATGTAAATGATGCACAGTAAAAAAAATTGTCGAACAACCCTAGTCGAAGCTCTTAAAAGGACAAAAAAAACGATTTTAAAACATTCTTCATTAGTGATCCGCTCCTATTGGTCTTAGCGTGATGATATATAATAGCCTATAGCCTTTCTTGACACATGAGATATCTAACACTGAAATAATTTTTCAAATCGGACCAGTAGTTCCTGAGATTAGCGCGTTCAAGCAAACAAACCCTCAAACTTTATAATATTAGTATAGATTACTAATCTTCTCTCGTACTTAACTCGAGCCGTCATTCAAATAACAACAACTTTTGATAGAGTGGACCGATTTTAATGAAACGAAGTCTAAGTTACTCTCGAGGATATGTTTTACGATTTTACTGTAAAACCAGTACTTTAGCAGTGATGCAAGTTCATACAAACAGACAGGCATTTCTTAAAACGATTGAAATATATTTTATTACTTCTTCCTACACACCTGCAACAACTTTTTTTCACGAAAATCGAAAAAGCACAAACACGTTTATTATATAACATACATATAAATATAATAATAATGTAAATCTAATACGTTTTACATTTTTTTTTAATGTTGCAGGCATCTAGGAATTAGTAATAAAATACATTTCAATCATTTTAAGAAATGTCTGTCTGTCTGTTTGACCACGCATCACTGCTAAAGTACTGCGTTAATGATCGAACATTTCCAAGAAAATAACAAAGCATATCTTCGAGTAACATTTAGTCTTTGTTTCAATTTTAATAACGACGTGACTTAAATACGTGGGAAAAGTAGATAGTGATTAGATTTAATACATTCATATGACTTCATTAGTTTTGTACATCAGGTTCCGCGCGGACGAAGTCACGGGAACACCTAGTATAGATATAAAATAAACAGTCGAAAATAATGACTGCATAGGAAACACGTGCGACGCCACGGGAAACCGCTAATAAATTATAATGCAAGATAACCACTATAAAAACACTCACCTTTTCCTGTCCCCCACTTGTTCCAGGATCACCTGGATCCTCCCCTCCTTGTTGTCATCATGGATCAGCTTCCCAAGTTCGTGACTGACGTAGTACCATAGCTCCTTGCTATTGGAGTACACTCTCCGCCTTAGAGTCTCATATTCCTCCGTTGGACCTTGACCGAGGTCCAGGAACAGCGTTCCCGTGTCTATATCTTTCAGGTTACCACTGAGCCTAAAAACGTACGATACAATAAATTCCAAGAATCTATGGACGAATGTAGAGTTTATCAAAGCGACTATTTCGATCGTTGGAATATCACATATAGCTATAGGAATAGCTTTTTATCTATACATATAATAAAAATGAAGTGTCTGTATATAATATCAAAATAATTTTTTTTCACTGATTGGATGTGAAAGTATACACGCAACTGATAACAAAAATGCATTTTTTTAAATTTTTGTCTGCCTGTCTGTCTGTCTGTTTGTTCCGGGTAATCTCCGGAACGGCTGGACCGATTTTAACTGGGATTTCACTGGCAGGTAGCTGAAATTACAACGGGTTACTTAGGCTACTTTAAATTAGACTAGCTATTAATCGCGGCTTCGCCCGTAATGCTATCTCCAAAACGGTTGGACTAATTTTCACGAAACTTTCATCAGCAGATAACGGTCACCATAACAAGTAATATAGTTTATTTTAATTTAAGCTAGCTGTTAACCGTAGCTTTGCCCGTAGTACTATCTTCAAAACGGTTAGACCGATTTACATGAAACTTTCATTGACAGATATCTGTCTTATAAAAAGTAATTTAAACAATTTTAGTTTATACTAGCTGTTAACCGTGGCTTCGCCCACAGTGCTTTCTCCAAAACGCTTAGACCGATTTTCACGGGACTTTCACTGGCAGATAGCGGACCTTATAAAAAGTAATTTATTTTAATTTAGACTAGCTGTTAACCGTGGCTTCGCCCGGTGTGATATCAACAAAACGGTTAAACTGATTTTCACGGGACTTTCACTGGTAGATAGCGAACTTTATAAAAAGTAATTGAGGTTATTCTATTTTAAACTAGCTGTTATCCGCGACTTTGTCTGCATGAAATTTAGCAAGATTTCAACTCATTGTTTATTTTTAATAAGAGAAATGATTATCAGCTTATTGTTTACAATTCGACATTATAATTATTAATAACTTTAATGATATAGAGGTCTTCCTAATAAGATCTTAGATTATAAACGTATTACGTAAAGAGTTCCATAGTAGAATTTCTTGCGGAACAGACAAGCGTTTATTTTTTGTATAGTCACACAGTCTTATTTATAATGGCAATGTGTATTAAATGTAAATCTTTATAATAATATTTTTAGTTATTATTTCATTAGTTCTTTACACAGTGTAAGTGAGCACTGAGGTAGTTATATGGTGGGTTAAGGTTCCAAATATGTTGCTGATGACAAACCTCATTTGGCACGCTGTTAGTATTTATATATCTAATGAACACGTTACATGTTACTTTTAGTGGCGTGCGCGCCGTACCTACAATTGTCTTTAAAGAGCATTACTATAATTGTACATAGTCTCACAATTTTATTATTCTTTAATACGATTTGAAAAAACGCGTGCGGAGCTGCGGGTACAGCTAGTATTTATTAAATTGAAGTTGTTACCAAATTGTGACATATGCAATGTTGTAGAAGATGTGTACCACATTATGACTGAATGCAGTCGTAACCATGCCCCAAGAGTAGCACTAGAGAATAAAATGAATGACTCATCAATATCTGTGGGTTTATGTAATGCCATTCTTGCTTTCCCGACATCCGACGAAGCAAGAATGCTTTACAGGCTGATTATGTGTGGATTGAAAAACCGGTAGATTATTGTCTTTTTGTGTACAATTTTTATTTTGTTATTAATCACTGGGGTGACATGGTCAATTTGTGACCAAACTCCAATTATAAATTAAAAAAAAACTGTACACACAGGGGCTGAGATTTTTTTTAATGCTTTATAGGGTTTAGCGTTTGGTTATAATCTCATCTGATGTTAAATGTCGAAGTGGTCTAACATGGGAAACATACTAAATCTAGAGAGGTACTGGCTCTAAAGTGCAGCTGCCGGAACACACAGCAACATGTGCTTGGCGAGAGATTCTCAACTTAAGGGTGGTAAGTAGTCAGACGGACTCGGGAAAAACCCTACCACAATGCTATGGCTTTATCAAGATGGTTTCCTTCACTGGAAAGTCCGACTCAGTTGCAAGGATTGGAACCTACGTCCATGGACATTATGTCCGAACACGCTATCAGTGAAGCCATCATTGCTTGTATATTTAATTTAAATGCTAAAATGCATACGGAGTCGAAGAGGCGGATAAACCGTTCAGTGTAAGAAACCACACAAATAATTAGGATTGGGACAGCTAAAGCAAGCTTGTTCGAAAATAAAGACTCTAATTGTACATTACTATGTGTTTCAGATAAGAAGATAATTGTCAACCAGCCATCTTGCTTTGATCTGATATTGCTTTACACTTCGCACGGGGTGTCAGTTAAAAATTTTATGATCAGAAAAATATTAACAAGTGCAAATTATGCTGTATATTACGCGAACCACTATTAATTTAAAAAGTATACAGTCTCATGTATTCATTATAACTTTATTATTACACTAGCCGACCCGTGCGCACTTCGTTGGGCGGTAATAGGCATTATCAAGCTACAACTTTTCTCTAGAACTCAATCATATATATCTCATAATGAAGGCAGCGTTCGTAAGAAACGTTTTCGTTCGACCATTTTTCTCTGACTCCCCAGATATTAACCCCCTACAACCTCACAAACTTTACCTCTTTATAATATTAGTATAGATTATAGATAATATAATTAGTTAATAGCTTCTGCCCGCGACTTCTCACGCGTAGAATAGTTATTTTGAAACATTTTTCATCTGTGCTCCGCTCCAATTGGCCTTAGCGTGATGATATTTAGCCTATAACCATTCTCGATGAATGAGCTATATAACACTGAAAGAATTATTCAAATCGGACCAGTAGTTCCTGAGATTACCCCTTACAACGCCACAACGTCACAAACTCACAAGCTCACAAACTTTACCTTTTTATAATATTAGTATAGATTAGTATAGATTAAAGAGCAGCTAGCAGCACATTATGTAACACACAAAACGGTTACTCTTTGTTTATAGTGCTGTAAACAAAGACGAGTCTTCGTCAACTTAAACTAAAACAAAGTAATTAAATAGATTTTAATTACTTTATATATTTATTCAATTACTTTATTTACATATCTAAATATTTTTCTATTATAGATAGCCTGTATGTCATTTAAATTATATATTATTTAATTTATATTTTTATATTCTATCTCTTTGGTAGACGCTGTATAATTTTGACAAATATTGAGTGAAGTTGATAAGGACGCGATTATCTTCTCATTTGAAACGCACAGTAAATATATTTTCTTTCGATATTCGAGTATCTTCGATATGCGTGTTTTATACTAATTTCAATATTTAATTCCTGTATTCAATTATCAGCAATTAAGTAAATAAACTTCAATAAATACCCGTGTATTAAATTAAACTGTAAACACGTAATAAAGAACAGATTTATTTCTATATTTGTATAATAGCTGTATAACCTGTTTAAACATAAGAACAAATAGACAAACAACATATGGTACACTTATATAATAGAATACACAGATAACTTCTGTGCCAACAGATAAAGAAATGTTTATTTGTCTGGATAAATGTTTATTGTACCCTTTTTTCTTCCAAGATTCGTTATAGATAGCCATTGTCTACAGTTATCATTTCATAACACGTGTATAGAATTTATATTTGCTATTTTAGTATCTTAGCACGTGCCAAAGCCGGTTTGCTGCTTTTAAGTATGTTTTATTTTAAAGTTATAATTAACTGTTATGGTAAACTGACGACAAAAATCATTTTTTGCGCAAATAACTATTTATAGCGCTTATGCATTTCAATGATTAGCAACATCAACATCTGACACAATCCAATGATGGAATACTGAATGAGATCTACGCTTAAGACATGAATCAGTTAAAAGGCTTTCGGCTGAGTCAGTCAATTTTACTAAACACAATTAGACAGATACAAAAACTTATATTCTCTTTGTTTCTCAACCTATTTTCTTTATTTATGAAGTGAAATCTTATTCAGATGTGTTGAGCTATTTTTGGCAGGAGAAAAAACTTATGCGTACGCGTTACCGATACTCGTGACGTATTGCGTTTACGCCAAACTAACGACGCGTAGTACGCTGCCTGTGTACATGTAATATTGATATTTTGTATTAAACTTTTACAGCTCATTATGTGTTTGATTAAATAATAAACTATATAAAAATCTATATAATTATTATTACGAATGAAAACTAGATTAATGTTAAGAATTTCACTAAACAATACAATCATTAATTTAAAAATTCAAAAGAGAACATTATTCCATTGTTTTGAGTTTCGACTTCTGTCGGCAATCCTTATGGCTCGACCACTAAGCTATCACCAGTTTTAATAAACTTAGAGCCGTAACAATGAACATAATAAATAATTATAACAGGTATTTATTGTCATATTTTTTTTTATTTATACTTTATCGGTGTTATTACAAAAAAGTTAAATACTTGGTTTAAAAAGGTTTCGAATTAAATGCACCGCGCTCGCCCGAGGCAAGTTCACGTTATCCTTTTTCGCAAGTCTTTAACCTTTTTTTTTTAACGTGGAGAACTCTCTACACAGACTTGCCAGGTCCCCGGGGGAGGGCCTGAATCGAGTCGACCTCTAATCGACTAAAAAAGTCTAACCTAACGTAACCAAAGCGAGACAAAAGAGCAAGATGGCGAACATACATCGACCGGCACGATACCCGAACAAGCAACCAAGCCATTTGTTAAACAGCGATGGATAACTAAGTTATTCTTACCCTGAAGACTTCCTAATCTGTGCTATAAGATTACTGTGCTGCTGTCGCAACGCTTCCAACTGTGATGATACTCTTCTAAGTTTCTCTTGAAATTCTAAAACTTCATCTGTATTGCTCGCACATCTGAAATATAAACAACTTTTAAAAATGTATTCATTATACACCAGTTGTTTTTTTTTCTATGTCATAGGAGGCAAACGATCAGGCGGGTCACCTGATGTTAAGTGATCACCGCCGTCCAGCTAGCTTGTGTCTGATAGGAGGGGGATGGGATAAGGAGTGGGAGGAGGGGAAGCGGAGAGAGGGAAGGTGGGCCTCCGGCGCTCTCACTGACCGAACGAAACGCAACAATGCAAGCACTGTTACTTCACGTTGGTTTAAGATATAGCTCAAGTAATACGATAAGCTTATAGGCATAGTTTTGGCAATAGAGCATAAGTTTACCAGATAAATCGCTAATTAAATACAAAGGTGCCACAAGCCAAAATTACATTTTTTTTTTTTTTGCAGAACCGTACATTTAAAGTTCTGACAGTTCTTTCTTTTCTGTTGCTGTGTTATATTATATTTTATAGTTTAAGGCATATCATGTATAGCTAAAAGCGTATTTTAAAACTACTTTTAATGTTATAGTAGATTTGGCCCAAATACAAACGGGAACTAGTTTTTATTAGAATAATATGTGAAATCAACGGGAGTTTTTATTAAATATAAAAGCGACAGTGGCATTTTGGAAACAAAAACGATTTTGTTTTTTTTCTATTCGTGACCCTTTATAATTATTTAATCAATGCGCGACGTAGCGATTTGACATAGGACACATTTACAGAATACAATGGCTATTGGCCTAACCCTGAGTAAACTAATTATTGGTCGTTGAACTAAGGATCTAAAACTGAAGAAGAACTATTCGAATAACATTATGTTCCTTTTTTCTAACGGTGACGTAGAGTCACAGTCTCTTGTAATACAATTTTAAGTTGTCATTGATTATAGCTTCATTTTAAATTAGAATTGACTCGGAATTAATCCGCATCTACACAATCATTCAAAGAAACATCATTATTGAATTCTGCAGATGTAAATGCAAACCATACATACATCCGATCTAAATTTAAACATTTCTCTACGGAAACCCTAAAATAATATCGACCGACCTTCATTTAACCACACATATTTGCAGTAAAAAGTTGAATTGATTCTTCGTAATTTCCTAATATCACCATGGAAAATCGGTACCGCACAAAAAAAAACTGACCGTTGAAACGCCCAATTCATTCAAGTAATTTATGGATTCCTATTTATTACATCTATTATCTTGATATATACCGGAAAAACATCTCATGTGAGACTATAAAGAGCGTAATAGAGAGAGAAGATAATCAAGATTTTTTTTCAAAATCACACTAAGTCTCCGGTGAAATTAATGCCACGTCTTTTGTTACAAAAAAACACAGTCTAATTTAGACAGGCTAATTTTGACCTCAAATTGGCACGAGCTACTCCAATTTAGTAAAGAATCTATGAAATACGAATCTCAAAATTACGATAACTCAATAATACGTTCATTCACGTAACATTCTTAACTTGGAAACATTCAAAATTTACAAAGTTTCATTTTATTTTTGGCAGCAAAATTTTCTAGTGGATTATTAAGTACTAGCTGACCCGTGCAACTTCGTCTGCACCAAATCGGTTATCACTGGTGTCAATTGTATTTTTAAACGCGAAAAATTTTAATAAATCTAAAACCTTATTGCAGCCACACCATCGGTTTCCAATTGTGAATCGAAACTATCAAGGGACTCACTCAAACATATACCCAGATGGTATGTGGTATGGTTTTAAAATAAGCCTACATCCCGTTCGTAGCATCATCTACCGGGTTCCATTAAAATAAAAACTAACCTACATATATTGGCGATAATGTGAAAAAAGCTTTAGAGGTCTATGGACCCCCAGGTTCTAACGAAGTTCCTTTCCCTTTTTTGTAGACGTTTACTATACAGTCAGTAGAGTTTACATTATAAAATATCAAGTTGATAGAGTTAAATTGTAAATTAAACGATAAAATATATTCATAAAATAAATAATGATAAATGAAACACTGAATAATATCATAACTATTTTCAACTTGTATTAAAACTTTTTCACACTCCATTGTATTGAAGAAAAATATAAATATTAAAAAGATATGAGCACGACGCGTCAAATGTCACTTGCCTGTAACTATTTGTCTAAGAGCTAGCAACGGTTTCGAAAAAGAAAATAAGCCAGTTTTTATATATCTTTACGTTCTTCCGAACAGAGTGCGGGCTACCTGGCTGCCGGTAAACGTTGCGTTTATTAGTGCATATCGCACCTGTACAGGCAAAAATATTGATTTTTATATAATTTTAATTTTTGAATGTTTTGTTTTTTACTAACTTTGAAACGCTACTAAAACATGTAATTATCATTGGCAGACATTTTTGTTATTAACAATAATGTGCCCGATGCTATTTTTTTTTTTTGTAAATAAAATAAAGTATGTCCAAACCATGTTAAGATAGCTGTAATTTTAATATTATTATTATTTATTTTTTAATGAAGGCTCAGTCGCCTTCTCGGCTATATCGCGTAAGTGATATACAACTATATAACAATAAGAATGACAATAAACTTAACAATAGCTTATATTAATTTTGTACAATTCTTTTGCATCTTTCGAAGTGGGGTCAGACAATAACGAATTGTTCAAACCAGTGTGGAACGAATTAGAAGCATTAAGCCGAGATCTAATATCTTCGCTTCGAACACATTCTGCCAGGATGTGGTGCACATCATCGATGAGCTCACAACTCTGGCAGAGTGGTGATTGTACTTTACGCATCAGGTAGGCGAACTTTTTACATGGGATGTGTCCTGAGCGTAATCTCATTCCTGTGATTGCTTCCCGACGGCAAATCGTACTGTCATCAATCCATGGTGACCTTAAGGGGCGTGGCTGAATCGTTCTGTACCATATTCGTTTTATTTTAGAACGCTCATCAAAGTATTCCTTCCAATGCGAGTAACAGCTATTTTTAAATACTGAGTATACATCCAAGTAAGTTGGTAAAATATTAATAGGAGCACCTTCGGAGGATCCTTCTCTAGCTAAAAGATCAGCTCTTTCATTCCCAGTTATACCTATATGAGAAGAGATCCATAGTAAAACAATTACTTTGTTCTTTGCTTTGAAATCTAGTAATTGCTTCAAAATAGTGTTTGTAGGCTATCGATATTCCTCGAAAAGTCGAGGTACATCGCGCTACGTGTTGAAGAACACTTTTTGAATCGGATAAAATAACAATCTTAATGGACTCAGTTGATTGTGCAAATGATAAGGCCTCTGCGATTGCTATTAATTCAGTGTGCATAATTGAAATATTTTCATCAATTTGAAATTTCATAAAAGTTTTGGAATTTGACTCAAAAAATGCGGCTCCTAAATAATTACCAGCTTTAGATCCGTCAGTGTATATTTTAACAAAATTTTGATAATGTTTATTTATATATTGAAGACAAATATCTTTTATTTTAACAACATCATATTGACGCTTTGGCTTCCAAATACCATCTACATTTATTTTAATTATATTGTGCAAATCAATGTTATCGACCCAGGTGTGTAAAGTGAACATTTCATGTTTTATACTTGTTTGACTTGGAGTATTTTTATATTGAGAAAAAATAGTGGTATTTTTCTTTTACGCCGATAGAGTGATTGGAAAGAGGTGGGCAGTTCTTCTGATACATTAGTTAGTTCGTTCTTTTCGAATGACTTAAATTTAAATAGAATTTTGCCAGCTTAATATTGTCTCCTAAGATGTAACGGACATATGCTCAATTCGCTTTCCATAACATGGATTGGAGTACTTTTAATGAAACCCCCGATAATTCTCATGGCCTGGTTTTGGACTTTTTCAAGTTTATAGAGGTTAACCTGAGCACTACTATCATAAAGAAAGCTGGCATAGTCAATTCGACTGCGTGTAATATTGAAGTATAAACGAACTAAATGTTATGGATGAACACCCCAATTAAAACCAGCTAATGCTTTGAAAACGTTTAGAAACTTAGAGCTAGATACTGCAACTGCATAGATATATTCATCCCATTTTATGTATGATAAAGATAGCGATAATTGTGGAAGCGCCTGTTATAGACGCATGTATTCAAGATGACGTTAGTCTCAAGTCATATGTCTACGTTTATCGTTGTTTTTAACGTTGTTTACGGTGAAATCTCAATAGCATAATGGTTAATAAAATGAAATATGTTCTTTGCAATGGAAAAAATAAAATAGTTTGAAATGAATTATTTTATTTATAAAGAATATCATCGGGCACATTATTGTCAGTAACAAAATTGTCTGGCAGTGATAAATTCATGTTTTTAATAGCGTTTAAAAGTTACTGAAAAAAAATGTTCCTTAAATTATTTATAACCCAAAATTTTAACCTGTAAAGGTGTGATGCGCATTAAAAAACACAACGTTAACCGGCTACCAGGTATTCTGAATTCTGTTTGGAAGGGCATAATATATCTTCATTATAAAGAACCAGCTTTTCTAAAATTCTCGTTCTTCCAACATTGCTGGCTCTTGTACTAAGGTGTCGCAAAAAAGTCTAGTTACATTAACTACAATTTTTTGTCTTTCGTTATCCTGGAGAACCCCTTGCGTTTTATGGGACAAAAAGTATCCTAAATGTAACCTTGGAATATCAGTTATTATTGTGTCAAGTTTCGTTAAAATTGGTTCAGTACTTTCAGCGTGATGCGTGTTCACAGGGACAGAAAGACAGACAGACAGACAGACAGACAGACAAAAATTGTAAAAAGATTATTTTTGGCTTCTATATCGATAACGAAGTCTACCCCGATAAAAATTTTCAAAAAATATTTAATGTACAGATTTGACTTTGCTACAGTTTTATTATAGTATAGATGTCGTGTAGGTATACAGTATGATAACAGTATGATAGATATGATATGATATGTATATGATAGAACAGTATGATATTACAAGTTTCTTGCTATCATTTCAATGTTCTAACAAGATGGTGGCCGTCTTGTCACATTTCAAGATCCCGCCAAAAACCCATCTAAAAAGATAACAATCAATTATAGAAGCTGTCGACGCATCTTAAAATGAGGACTGTGTTAATAATTGCATATAAGGGCTTTAAAATATCGGGTAATAGACATACCTGAGGGGCGATATGACCAAATAAGTAACAACGATCCAAATTAACAGCAAAACGACCGCAACGCGTTTCCATTTTGCCAGGTACATTATAAAATACTCATTAACTGTCATGTGACCATTTGAATGGTATTTCATTGTGGTCGGTGCATCATTGCGTTACTGCCAACGAACGAGGTACTTGCCCCACGGTGGTTATCTGTAACAATAGATAATTATGTTGGTATAATTTTTGTACATACTGGCGGCAAAACAATCTAGCTCAAGCCTGTATGAGTTATAGGGCGTTGAAACAACGAGAGTAGGACAATATGGAGCTCATAGGGCATTAGTGACAAACTGGAACGAGCTTAGCAATGGTATATCAATATCAGATGACAGTTCGCTGTAATTTACCGTATACTTTTTGGTGTGATAACGTCTTATAAATCGATGAACGCCGGCTGCACGCAAGAAAATGCATGGCTTATAGTCACGTTCCGCCTGAGCCGAGCGTGCAAGCGAGAACGCCGAACAAACGATATACAGGCGCGATCGGCCTAAGTGTTCGGCTTGTGGCGCATCTATCTCTATATACTATAGAATAATTCAATTCAATTAATAAAAGTATGAAATTTTTCATCAATATTTTCTTATGACATAAAATTATCGCCCGTAAACCGACTTTACAGATAATCAAGTTTTTTTTCTTTAATATGGGCTTTGTCGCATATAGTCTATGACACCCCGTAAGACCATCACATACATATTAAATTCCTATAATCAAATCTTAAAAGCTAAACTTGCGATTCTGTACATTTTCGCACTCCGAGACAGAGGGTCTGACAGCATCGAATTACTAATGCCTAATCGAGTAATATTTTTAAAAAAATCTACAACCTTGATATTGAACAAATTCTATTAAAATATGGTATACATTCTCAACCACACCACTGCACTGCAGTTAGCCAAAAATAAAAATACTTTCAAACTGCCTGATCATGAAATGCAAAACCGTTGGAGCTGAACGCTTGATATAAAAACCATGCCCAACCAAATATTGTTAATAAAGCATGAAGATAATTGATTTATAAATCCTCTATCATCATTCTCTCGTTTATTCTCTAAGAAAGCGTACAGCAACACGGTAAAATTTATTTGATGTCTATCCAGTAGGTTAGTTCATTTTGCTATAAAAAAAATATCCTATAAAATTCAGTTTTTTTTTAAAGTACAATTTTTGGGAAAGTTATAAAGCAGATGAGCATACCGCTCTAACAAAAATGCCATAGATGAAGTTAATTGACAAAGTTTGAACCAATTGCAAGTTTTAGAAACAATAAATTTTGTAACAGAAATTCATTTTACATTTACTCATTTAAACAAAGTATAGTGTAAGGATATCAACAAATCTATATTTTGTCATTCCTACTAACAATATTATCTAACACACATAGTAAGGCAATACAATTTTCCTTATTTACTAAAATAAATTAAGCACGTTTTCCTCAACTCTTTATAATTTAATTTGCTTTATTGTTTTTACTCATATTTCGTAACATATTAGGTTAGAACAGTTTGCCTAATGTGGCTTTACTAATTGCACTCTATTCTAAAGCACATATTCTGTTCTACAGTTCTATGTACATATGTAAATATTTATGTTGGTATATCTGCTTTATAAAAACTTCAACAGCGTAAGACCTATCTCCATGAAAGATGGCAAATACTGGATTTTTACATCCCCAAGGTTTTTATGTTTTTCAATTTACGATAATTCTCGACACGTTGGTGTCTGCACATATGTATTCAATATTTTTTTCAACAAATAATAACAAGGATAAACAGCCACAAACATGTGCAAAGTCGCGGGCGTAAGCAGTATATATGTACTGATATTTTTTTACTCTATATATTTATGTACAGAAAAATATACTGCAAAATAGGTTTCAACATTTTAGGTCCTATGACGGCTTGCGCAAGCTCGTCGTTTCGGTGGCAAAATGGCCGTCAAATCGAAATATTATAATCAAATCAGAACCCTAATTCCAAATAGACTTATTACCTATAATGGCACCTTAGTAATTTTACTTTAAAATAACACATTTAAAAATTGGTGTAGCAGTATACATACAGTTACCTGGCACTTATAAAATAATCATTATATATAGAAAAAAATACCATAGAAGGGTATAAATTTATTTTAAATTTTATCATACTTTATTAAATAAAACTGTATTTTTTTACTATCTATAATTTATTAACTTATTCAGACATTACGCGTTAGATACGCATATTAGTTTAAGCATTTTTTATTGCAAATATATACGTGAGAAGGATGTACAAGGTAAAATAAAAGTCGAACCTCATTGAGCAATCCATTACGATCACGCGATCCTATTAATTAAACACTTAGAAATTTTATAGATATATAAAAATATATGTTTGTATATATATTAAGGTGGCCCAAAAAAAACTTTTAATTTTTTTTTTAGCTACCACGAAATTATCGTCCAAGATGACGAAAAAAAATTCTGGTAAAGTTTGAGCTCTTAATATTAATTTTCAGAGGTGTCACATCGTGATTTTCCATTTCCCATTTAAATTACACGGGATTTTTTTTTTCGAATTTTGTTGTATCTCAACGAGTTATTCTGTGGTAAAAGTAAATACATAATTTTGTAGGAAATTGAACAGCCTACAAAAAAGGTCTCATATAATTGTTCGCTAAGTCAACTCGGTTAAAAGTTATTGGCAGTTAAAATTCAACCTAAAATAATATATTATGACTTTCACAATCTTTTATAGTTTTTTTTACAAAAAAATGCCTTAAAGACATAAAACAACATATTGTTCATGATTTTTATTAAGAAGAAAAGGCATTGAAAATACGAAAGAAAGCATACTTAAGGCTTGGAGTGAAGAGATCTAAATATTAAAATAACGTTTGTATTAATGTAATATTAAAATAAAAATATCAATTTGAATATCTTTTATTTTTTTATTTAATATACCAAACAACTGGGAAAATTTTTGAATTTAGATTTTTGTTTATTGTTAATTTGATCAAATATTGTTATTTTTATTGATTTGAGTTCTATAATTTTTTATATTTCGAATAAAATTGTATTTTTCCTGAAAAATTCCCAAAAAAAATGATTATACCCAAAAATTAACTTAGATCGGCTAGAGGCACGTGTTCTTTTGAATTAAAAAAAAAAAAAAAAAAATCCCAGTGTTTTTTCATCAAAAGGAAGCTTTTTAGGGGGCGTCGCAAAAAATTTAATTTTTAACGACCAGCCTAATGACTATTTAAACACCATTTAGTAAATTATATTCCAATATTCTTAATTATATTTTCCATCTTGTTTTCCTTTCCATACGTTAATTTTATTTTTTATAAATGAATTCATTATCACTTTTTCATTTATCCTTATTCTATTTTTTTTTCTTTGTCAGACGTTTCTCAATATTTCCTGTTACATGATTAACAAATAAATATGATGGATATTATTATGTTCCTCCTACCTATGTGAAATTACCGATTTTTTATACGGACTAGTTTAAAGAGAGTTATCTTTCATTCTTCTTAGGAGCCCCATTGTAAATTAGTTTTATAACATAGCCATGACATCGCATTGAAAAAATCAGTTGTTCATTTGTTTTCTTATCATTTGTTTTTTCTTTGTTGTTGTTATTTCCGTGACTATTGATAAAATATAAATTACGCGTGATTTTGAAATACGAGTAGCTCCGTGGCACTAATATACCGTGGCCGTATATTAAACTAGTCGAAATACTGGCTTTTACTAAGTCCCCTTTATTTCGGATATATATATATATATATATACATATATAATTGTTAACTTAAACGGTGGTGATCTCTTAACATCAGATGACCCGACTGTTCGTTTGCCTGCTATGACATAAAAAATATAAGTATTTTATATTCCCTTGCAATTTTGAATAGTATGAGTAGGTATCAGTAGGTGGGAGAGCCACTCTGAAGCTATTATTGGTTTCAGCATGAATAGGTAGTCTCGCCCGAGGTAGTACCACCCTCTCATAGAAAACCGACGTGAAGTAACAGTGCTTGCATTATTGCGTTTCGTTCGGTCAGTGAGAGCGCCGGAAGCCCACGTTTCCTCCCCTCCTGTCACCCCCTCCCTACCATTATTCTAAATACATGCTGGCAACGCACTTGCTACTCCCTTGGTGATGCAAGTGTCTATGGACGGTGGTGATCTCTTAACATCAGGTGACCCGACTGTTAGTTTGCCTGCTATGACACAAAAAATACAGGTATAGGTCAAATCTAGATTTAGTTCTCTATAATCTAGATAAAGTTCTTTTTTAATAAACTGATATTTCTACAACTCTGTTTTTTATTTTTATGCTGAAGGGCAGCAAACAGGCAGACGGCTCATCTAAAGGTAAATGATTACCGTCGCTCATGGACACCCGCAATATCAGGAGTTTCGCTGTGGACTTGCCGGCTTTGAAGAGTGTGATTTAATCGCTTTTTGAAGAAACCCTCGAACTCAAATCATAACTCTGGGGGAATACTGTAACGGGTAACCCATTCCACAACATCTGCCTGCGTACGCATAATAAAGGTTCTGGAGAACCTTACAGTTGTTGCTGTTTTATTAGGTTTTAGAGTGTATGGATAAGCTACCAGCCAGCGTCGGGAAGTATGAGTTTGGAACGTAGATGAGGGCACCATGTTGAAAAGTTCTTCAGAACCTTCTCCATTTTGTACTCAAGAAGTAAAATTATTCAAACATTAATAGCCTATTAAAATTATCAGTGAGGTTCATATAAATTATATTATATTTCTAATATTTTAATTAAATAATAAGTATAACCATAATTACCACATAAAAAAAATATACAGAGTCATTAATATTTAAGAAAATATGATCAAATACATTTTGCTTATTGTGTTATAAATTGTCCTATTTAGTTATTCAAAAACAGTTCAATGGTAAAATAAACATAATTACTGTACTTATTTTAACTGGATACTTAAACCACACTCAGTCTGATAGAATCAGACAAATGGTATTTAAAACCGCATTGAAACACATATTTGAATATCCGAAAGATAACACTAAATTTCCTGTAATTATGTCCCTCACTGACATTTTTCAAATGACTGTCAACTATTGTTGGTGAATATCAGAGTCTGGTCATTATCTCAATTATGTAGTCATAAAGAACTTTTAAAATTTCATTACCATTTCATCAAATACTGTGAATAATGACTGATAGCTACAATATGACTATTTAAATTATCTATACATATATATGAAATATTGTTTAACTCTGACTATTCTCTGAACTGATTTTAACAATACTTTTAATGATAGATGGAATATGTTTCAAAACATTATTTATATATTACTATTCTTTTTTATAAGAACTAAATACTAATGATAAAACTTAACAAACATATCTTAAAGTCAGTAAATGGGTTATAAGGGTCAAATTGTTATGACAAAAGTGTAATAATTTTTTTTTAATATTATTGTAGGAATGAAATCACAGACAGCAGTTGGTTACTACAATAGATAATTAATATTGTTTTTTTGGTGGGATCTAAATACAAATTATATTAATAAATATTTTTTTCCCACACCATCAAAAAGTCCAAACCTTAATTTATATAAGACTCTATTCATTATACTTCACACTCTTTAAATCTAGAATCAATGATAATTGTACAATCATTACACAGTATAAAACAAAGTCCTTCGCCACATCTGTGTGTCTGTTCAGCATAAACTCAAAAACTACTCAACGGATTTACATGCAGTTTTCACCAGTAGATAAAGTGATTCATGAGGAAGGTTTAGGTATATAAATTGTTAAGGTTATTATCATTATCAGAGTGAGACAACATCCACCGGGCCTTCTAGTAATAGTATAAATGTGAATATTAATTTATATGTTTGTTTGTGACATTTTCATGGCTTTACTGCTCAACTAATCACCATGATATTTGGCATACATTTTCTTAGGAGTATGGAGGCTGTTCCTGAGGAATAGCAAAGCCATGGGCTATAACTAGTCTACAAAAGTGTATATAGGTAAACCAATCAATAGACTTGAACACTGTTTGAATGATCATTGTAAATGTTGACTTAAAGGTGTATGGAAAAGTTTTATTGACTTCTATATGATTTTTGTTATAGATTTCTAATTGCGGTATGTATGTTTTCCTTACAGTGGCAGTAGAGATACATATACATTATATGCCAACTTGATTAACATAGGTATAGTCTATACATATAATAAGAATATAAATCTATCATGTCTGTACTTTTTGTAAAAATATTGTTGCAGGTGTCTTGGAATAGTCTGTCTGTATATCTATATGTTTGTTTGAACACGCATCACTGCTAAAGTACCGCATTCACGATAATACCTCACCAAGACGGATCTTAAAGAAGCAGACGGAGTTACGGGTACAGCTGGACTTTATATAGCAGAACAATTCTTCAAATATAATACAGTTTCCAAGCCAAACATATCTTCAACTGAGCTAAATTAAATGATATTTTTCAGACAAATCAAATTCAATGGTATGACTCAATTAAATAGATATCAAATAAATTGCTATTAACACAATATATTACTGTATCACATTTGGATCAAATAACTGTTATTGCAACTAAGCATTTGCAACAGAGGAGTTAAATTTCAATCAACATATGTACAAATAACACACAATCATTTAATACTAATGAATCAATACTATTTCAAAGTGTATACTACAAAGTACATACATTTTAGCTATATCATCTTCAAGTCAAATAAATATAACTTATTTATCAGTAAAATTTCAAACTTATGTGAGTTGTAAGATATGAAAGTTAATTGCTAATTTGCATAGGTATAGCTTTAATCTTATTAGTCATATCAATAATATGGGAAACCCAAGCTATCAAGGTTCAATAGTGTATAAATAAAAATACCTCAAATGTTATCAAAAAGTTCCTATTCATAAGAAGCCTGTAAAGAATGCATGATGAAAATATAAAAATGATGATAAGCGCTATAACAAAATTAGGCATTTGTAAGATAGATCATTTGTCCAGTCATGCATCATTACATAGTATAAAACAAAGTCCCCTACCACGTCTGTCTGTCTGTCTGTTCGCGATAAACTCAAGAACTACTAAACGGATTTTCAAGCGGTTTTCAGCAGTGGGTAAAGTGATTCTTGAGATTTTGGTATATAATTTATCAAGGATTTTTTTTATAATTACGACGGGACAACGTCTGCTGGGCCCGCTAGTAATAGATAAATTAGTAAAACATACAAGAAAAGATGGACCAATTTATATAACTTGAAACTTAAAGTTTAACAATCATTGATACATAAAAACCCAACATGCACAGTCAATGTCTCAAACCCGTCCACATAAAATGGATGCATAATAGAGAATTCTGAGCTCATTTCAAATAGTCTCTCCTCACTCTTCTCTCATAGTCTTTGGACTTTTTATAAAAACAATTTTAAATAATTTGTGTACAGTTGAATTTACAAAAACATGGGTTTATAGTAAACTATAACTACTTAGGTATATTGGTGACTTATTAGGGGGCGGTTTTGAATGTTGCTTTTATTCGAGACTATGCATCTTAGGTTTTTCTATATCAAGGTTTACTATACATAGGCACCTATGTATTCTACTTTTATAAATGATAAAATACATTTGTTTTTTCAATTTTGTATGAACAAAATCAAGTTAAAAAATCAGCGAGAATAGAGATGAATACGGAGTACATTTATATGCCACTAGTTATGGCTGTCTCACAAAAGCAAATAAAAGCACAAACAAATAAAGAAGTACGTTTCATGCAATATGGGTTTATAAGTGAGATGTTGTACTCTGCTCACGTTACTATCAAATCTTAGCACTTTAACACTATAACGAGTTATAAAGCCGTACACACACGTCGAGTTATAAGATGAACGGATATTGATAATTTAGTTTATATGCAGCATGAATGTCGTCGTAATTTATAAATCCAATATAGAATCTATAATGTAAATGCTCATAAGATAAATTTTAATTATAAATAGTGTATACATAAAGAAGCAATGTTAAAATAAGACAAAAGTAAAAAAATGACCTACCCGTTGAAAGATATATTAAACTATAACACGAGTTTAAGAATTTTTAGCACATAAATTTGTAGTTTTATAATATAATTAAAATTTAAAATATTATTATTATGTGAAATTTACACTTTTACACACTACCATTCCCAACACTGACTGACAACTGACAAGACAGTTGGCAGTGTTACCAAATTTACGAACTTTACTCCAAGCACAGAGCAAATACATAAAAGTATAGTTATTATCTAGCGACTAAAGCGAATGTCACTAAAATGTGCTTTTCTCGTGTCTGTAATTATTTAGTTTTTTTCTATCTTGTTTTAATTATTGTTGCAAACAAGCAATTATTGCGCATATAATAGATAGGCGTGAAAAGGGGCACAGTGTGCATTAGTGCCACTTTTTCTGTCCTATCATTGTTACAACTCGCAATGTAAAGAACATAATATTGACCGACAGCATTATAATTAACAACAATTGACAAATAGTGATTTAAATTAATACATCATTATATTAATATGTCATTGTTGTTGTATGATAACTCTTCAATAATTCTGCACATACATGCAGTTAATATATCTATTTTATAAATTTCGCGACATTCTTTAATAAAACATCAAGTGATTTTATAGTTCTTACCTTATCAATGTTACTGTAATAACTTTAAAATTTTATTTATCTATACTAATATTATAAAGAGGTAAAGTTTGTGACGTTGTGAGTTTGTGAGTTTGTGACGTTGTGGCGTTGTAAGGGGTAATCTCAGGAACTACTGGTCCAATTTGAATAATTTTTTCAGTGTTATATAGCTCATTCGTCGAGAATGGTTATAGGCTATATATCATCACGCTAAGGCTAATAGGAGCTGAGCACAGATGAAAAATGTTTCAAAATCAAGATGTTTTTTTTTAGAGCTTCTGCTGTGTGTCAGCGTTAGCCCAGAGTAGTAACTATTACCACGCGGACGAAGTCGCGAGCAGGGGCTATAATCCATGTACTTATACTAATATTATAAAGAGGTAAAGCTTGCGAGTTTATGACGGTGTAGGGGGTAATCTCAGGAACTACTAAACCGATTTTGAAAATTCTTTGACCAATAGAAAGCCACGTTATTTGTGAGTGTCATAAACTATATATAATTACGCTAAGGGCAATAGGAGCGGAGCAACAGTGAAAAATGTTTTAAAAATCGGGGCTTTTTTTCCTTTTGAGAGCTTCCTAAAATAACTATTCCGGGCGTGCGAAGTCGCGGGCAGAAGCTATTAACTATTTATATTATCTATAATCAATACTAATATTATAAAGATGTAAAGTTTGTGAGGTTGTAGGGGGTAATATATGGGGAATCGGAGAAAAATGGTCGAATGAAAACGTTTCTTACGAACGCTGCCTTAATTATGAGATATATATGATTGAGTTCTAGAGAAAAGTTGTAGCTTGATAATGCCTATTACCGCCCAACGAAGTGGGCACAGGTCGGCTAATTATGTACATATCACAAACTCCATACATACATTTTATTTTAGTTTAATTTTTAGCAACCAATCTTCTAGTAGATTATGACGACCAGCGTTGAATAGGTAAGGATATTACAAGTTTCTTGTGATCATGTAAAAATTTTAACAAGATGTCGGCCTTCTTGTTAGAACTATCCAAGAATTTTTTGTGGCAAGTCAAAATCCATACTGCTTGATATTATTTCCCATTCACTTCACAGTCAGCAATCTTTTATCCAAACCATTAATTTTATGAATTAACCAAACTTTTGGACGGGGATGGGGGTACAAGCATTGAAACAACTATGTAAACTCTGTAAAAAATTGATTATGATCCCGTTTATTTTATGTAACGTCAATTATCGCGGGGATAAATTCCACATATCCCTCGTCTGTATACGTGCCTGTGCACAATAACCAAATTATATTACGTAAAACCTCACTGATATTACATTGTAGCGTGCTGGCCATTTATAATATCTCTGACTCTTTGAAAAATGAACGACATATTCGATGTTAGATAGATATATATTTTTCCTCGACAAGACAAGTCCAATGTTAAAAGTCTTGATTGCAAAGTCCGTGTTTGCTTTTCACATATATATTATACGAACATGCCCCCAAAAACATAATATACAACCAAATTTAAAAAAAAATACACAATCCACTACATGATATTCCAAGATCCCGTCAAAAACTCACATATTTAAGTAATAAATTATTAATGATTTATACTATTATCCAAAATACTGTTTACATGGCATAGACTAAAGTAAGTACTCTTGCAACTCTCGTTTTTAATCTCTGGTTTTTTATTGAACCAAATTTCTGTGCCAATTTTGTATTTGTCGTAGGCAGTTGACTACAGATTTGTGGTATTCTGAAAAATCTAAGTTTTCTTCTAATAACTTTACCAAAAGATTGTATTCTCGTGGTAAGTGTGAAGATTAATGTCTGATTTAGATATATATAATTTAGATAATGTCTCATATTTATTTTATATACTTAATAATTTGGCGGTTATAATTTTATAGCTACCTCAGTATTTCAACAATTTTTTTTTGATAGCTGAAAAGTTATGAAATATTATTCAATTTGAGCTATGAAAAGCTACCGACAGCATAGTTTAACAATGACCCAAAAGTGCAATTGAGCAGATGCTTGTTGTCCTTACTAATACTATAAGTGCGAAAGTAGTGTGTTTGTTTATAACGTTTTCATGCTGTATCTACTTAACTGATGATCATAAAGTTTTGCATACACGTTGTCAGAGGTGTACATAAGAGGACATAGGGTACTCTACACCCAGAAAAAAAGTATTTCCAAGGTATATATCAAATCTACGTTATCAAGCGAAGCCACTAGCAAAGGGTAGTTGCAAAATTATTTTTTTTACCACGTTTTTAGTAACTCGCTATTTTCTGTTCGTGTCTACGTAAAAACCAATTTTATGTTTGATATGTATTATGGACCATGTTTTTATGTCTATACGGATTGATTTTTGTAATCAATTTCCAATGGACTTCCTTATGAGGTAGAGTTAAAATTTTGAATTGAATGACAGGATTGGATGAAAATCCAGACAAAATAAGAAAGATCAACAAGTTTGTATTCTCATATGGAGATAAATAGTAGACATTAAACTTGATC
This sequence comes from Antheraea yamamai, assembly GCA_036509395.1. Lineage (NCBI taxonomy): Eukaryota > Metazoa > Arthropoda > Insecta > Lepidoptera > Saturniidae > Antheraea > Antheraea yamamai. The sequence continues at coordinate 4,199,312 of AP028441.1, forward strand.
TTTAAGCCAGGTGTATCACCAGTGGTACATGATTTGATAAATGTTGAAAATGAAAGAATGAATTATGTCATGTTATGTTATGATATTGTGATCTAATATTGTATGATTGTACATGACATAGTCCAATGAAGCTGCGAAGGCTTGTTAAGCCAACAGAGTAGAAAGTATGAAAAAATTAAAATGATAATACACCTATTTTTTTGTCAAAATATGAAATTAACTGATAAACGTTTCAGGTAAAACTGACTTGGCAGGCAACATGTTAAAGAAGACTGTTTTTAATGAGTATTTACCATGAAGAAAGTCTATAATTGATTTTACCCTCATAAAGGTTTAAAATCAACACTAAGTTTGCTTGGTAGTGTAACCATACAGATAGTTCTGATAATTTCTTATTGTGGAGTTTTAATTAGTTAGTACAGTGGCTTTCGTTCCCGCACACCAGACTAGATTAGGCAGAGGCTCAAGCCTAGGTCTGTTCCCTCGGCGTGGAGCCTTTGAGTACACTGCCCATGCGATACAATGCCACAAAATCTTACATCACTGCAACAACATTACACATAACACCTCGACACACGTGCACATATACATGCTTACACATGACAGTGGAAGGGTTTCATTTTTTTCCCTTATCCTACCGAAATAGTTTAGAAAAAATTATCCAACACAAAATACATATAACAGTTGTTGAGGTATGTATGCTTGATACACGTATATGTGTCAACAACTCATATATGTATGAATAGTTAGCTTGGCTTAGGTTAGCTCAGATAGGTCGCAAATTGCATGAGTCAGGCAACAGCCCAAGCCGAGGTATGCTGTACACCATTGAACTAGTTGTGAAATAAAATGGGCTGAGTGCCTTAAGCGCTCGCCTTAGTAGTCTGGTGAAGCTGTTAAGACCTTGCTAGGTCAATAGCGTAATCAATACGAGAAAAAAAAAGAACAGTGCTTGTAATATCTAAAATGATAAACATGGGATGATGCAACAGATAATGGAATCATTAGTAGTTTAACCAATGTGTGCCCCATGTATGTTATTTGATAATCTTACCAGTCATGTGTTTTAAACATATTTATGTTCACCAAATAAACTAGATTGAGTTTTTACTCTAAGAACTAAGAACTTTCCAATAACTGGGTGGTTTTCTGAACCAGTGGTAGTTTTGACATTCATAAGAGCCTTCTTATGGCCTAAATTGAATAAAGTTTGTATGTTTGTTTGATTGAAAATTCACTATCAACATTTTTATCACGCTTTTATTAGCTTCACCTGTATGTATGTATGTAACCGACCCCTTTGAGCTCGATTTTGTCCTATTTTGAACGATCAGATTTAATTCAAACTTTGCACACCTGTCAAAGGTCGATGACAATGCAATAATCCGAAAAAAAAAAGTAAAAAAAATTTAACTAAAAAATGAAAAATAAATAATAGGTTAAAAAAACTAAAAAACACGCTTTCATAAAAAATCCAACTAAAAAACAGAAAATAAAATTTAATCAATTTGGATTAAGAATAGTGTAAATTAGAAATAAATGTATATTTTTGTAAAAAGTGACAAAAAAATGATAAAAATACTGATATCTGGAGGTGCTGATATTAACAGTGACGCATCGCATATTAGTCTTGGTTGTGTGAAATTTCAGGTCTTTTCAGTAGTTTTTCATCTGACTATTCTAATGTAGAAAGAAGTTATATCTACCCTCCAATAACATTTAAACATTTTCAAACTATTAGTGTGAAGGGGTGACCAAGTTTTTTTGGGAAACAGTTTTAACTGGGTTATACTTTATTGAACACTAGTTGATACCTGTGGCTTTGCATTAAAAAAAGATATTGTGATTTTTTCTATAATCAAGTCTCTAAGAAGAAAAACTAAAAAAAAATGTTCAAAATATATCCAGTGGCTTTAGTGTGATGTGTGCACAATGCCAAATCTCTATCATTTTATTTAGATAGATTAGATTTATAATACTTTTTTTTTAACTCGGACCTATATTATAGGTATATAATTTTTTTAGAAAACTTCATTTATGCTAGTAAAATTACACAGAATTCAATACATTTACCATTTTCATCTAGACAAGCATAATTATTAACATGTGTAGGCGCACATACTTAAACAATTCTAACAGTGTTTTAAAATCTGATCTTATAACATTCTCGAGACACTATAAGAGCAAACATAGACCAGAAGCATCAGTTTGCTTTTTTACAACTACTGCATGAAAATCTTTAATATGAGTTTCAGCGATACCTGATACACTACAGTATTGAAAACTGTTATTTGTAACATAAGTAATGACATTTATGTTTCGACACTGTTTAAAATATAGCCCCTATATCAGTGAGAGATGATTGCACAATTTGTGTGACAAATCATATTTTTCATGACAATTTTTTTATGACTTTCTATTTATACTATAATAACATCCTAAGGCCAAAGTTATAATGATCGAATTAAAAACCCAGTGTTCAATGTTTTTACATATTTTTTTTTTATGAATCCATTTTTTAATCTCTTGTTCATTTAAGGGGGGTGATGGCGCGCATTATATATTTTGGTTTCCGAACGCACCTTCCTTTGTTCCAATCACTCTTGCACTTACGCCACGATCCTTACCGCGTACGCAACGAAAACGATATCTCGCATAGTCATACGCAAGCATTGCTAGAGTCACCGATCACTAATATTGTGAAGTTTGGTGTAAAAAACATAGACGCTAAAACCAATATAGTGCATATATATCGTCGCGAGTGAAGTGCAGTCAAACCCGCATCATCACCGGTGAGTCCGCAATCCCTTATTTACCGCAACCCCCTCTGAACCAGCACCTTTACGCAATAGGAGGGTAAGTTTTAAAGTTGTTTTAAAATTATTTTTTTTTGCTTTTTTTTTATGAATATTTTGTCGAGAATATTGTATACAACTTTTAAGTCAATCCGAGTAAAACTAACGGAGTTACAGGTAGTTACAGCTTTTCAAACGACCGGCTATGATACCTGATTTTTAGAGGGTAAGAGAGAGTAGAAGACCCAAAAGAGGGTAGAATTCAACATAGACAAGAGCAAGTGGATTGGATATGTTTGAATGACAGTGTTTCACTGTTTGCTGGCATTGCTGACTCTATGTAAGTATAAAAAATCATGTACTTTTATTGATAGTTTATTTCGAATTTTCATGTAAAAAACTTAATCGATTATCCCAAAACAGTCAATTTTGGAGTTAGTGAACATTAAAACTCAAAATCTACTGAACCGATCCTTTTGAAAATTTGAACATTAGTTCTTCACATAATTCAACAGGTAATTAGGAAGAGTTTTTTTTTATTTTTTAAATAACAAGTTAACCACAATTTTTAAGCTAAAATCGCGTTTTTCACTTCCAAGTGCTGCAAAAAATATAAAAAAAAACGCTTCCTGTTTACCTCGAGAAATACATCACCTATAAAATACATATGTTTTTTTGGTTTCAGATGATCCATGATCCGTTAACGAGTTATATATAAAAAAAATCCGATATACTTCAAAATTTGTTCAAGATAATATGTAATAAGATTATATTACTCATGTCGCCGCAAAAAAATCACAAAAATATGCTTTTTTCGCCTTTAAAATCCTACCCCCCCCCCCCCCCCCCCCTCCTTCCTTAAATGCACAGTGGGCGTTTAGGTAATCTTGAGTTTTAATTGAAAAGTCATTTTTAGACAATCTTTTATTAGATTATGTGGATTTGGAGATTATTAGAAGATTATGTGGCATTAATCACAATATTAGGGGAGATTCCAGTTGGCATGAAGCATTGAATTGAATGAAAGTTTAAAATACATTACACCTTGAATTTACATCATATTGTACACTGGACTTCTAAAAGATGATTCCTTTTTCAAACTTGTGCCTGAATGCTACATATTAGTTTGTACAATTAATTGTAGAAATTAGTGGGACACAAGACTTGTGTATGATTGATTTTGAACCGTATATCACACTAGCAGTCCCTGTCCGCATGGAACGTAAAGTTAAAAAAAACAGTGACTAATAAAATCATCTGAATGTATTTAGTCCATTTACTTATCTACTTTTTTCATATACTTAAGTCGCATCGTCATTAAAATTACAAATTTTGATGAGAGTGAACCGATTTTGATGAGAGTGAACCGATTTTGATGAGAGTGAACCGATTTTGATGAGAGTGAACTGATTTTAATGAAACCAAAACTAAACATTATTCGAAGATATGCTTAATGATGTTCTTAGTGAGGTTTAATCAGGAACGCAGTGCCTTACGCGTATTCAAATAAGCATACATACTTTAAAAATTGACTGAAATGTATTTATTACTTATTCTGGAACACCTGCAACAATTTTTTTCACAAAAATATAAATGTACTGGCACCTTACTTTTGCATTCTTATTATATGTATAGATAGATATATGTGTAACATGCACAATAGTAACATGGTAAGCTGTGTCGAACTCTATAGTGACAGAGAACCTGACTGTTTTATGACCATGGATACAGTAGAACAGTAGAATTTGTATGGGAAATAATGTTATAAATAAGAAAACCAATGAAAAACTTTATATTATTTATTAAATCCATGTTATATGCTGTTATATATACTATTAGACATTACAAATTATTGTTGGTATTAGCAATCTCTAGGCAGCTATTGGATGAATATATATATATAATAGATATTTTGGGTTGTATAAATAAAACCAAAGTAATAAATGCGACATAAAGTAAATAATATAAAATAACATATAAACATAATTATAACAATAAATATGAAACAAAACAAAGTATTGAGCATTACGTATATACACAAAGTAATGTTAAACGGACACTAATATATTTTATCCAATTTTTTTAAGATTTTTGTAAATTGTACAAATCTTATAGTTTAAAGGAGTAAAGACAGGTGAAAATCTACTATCTAATAGAAATAAATTTTACATAACTATACATTGTGATATTTATATACAGTGGACACCCAGTAATAAACAGGCACCCCCCTGTAATGGGACATGTCTATTATTACAATATATTAAATACTAGCAGGCCCGGCAGACGTTGTCCCGCCCTGATTATGAAAAAATCTTTGATAAATTATATACTAAAACGCTCCTCATTAATCACTCTATCCACCGGTGAAAACCGCATGAAAATCCGTTCGATAGTTTTTGAGTTTATCGCGAACAGACAGACAGACAGACGCGGTAGGGGACTTTGTTTTATACTATATTAAATAATTAAATAAATGCTTTTATTGACAATCTTCGCTAATGTAGATAATGCATGATTGAACAGATTACAACTTGACTGATTCATATCATGATTTTTATTCACAGTTTTTTTTTATTAGTCTAGTACTTAGTACTATTTGTACACAATTATTTCCTAAGTTATTTTTTTTTAATTTTATAATATAATATAACGTAGCGTATCATCTATAAATTCGACATACACGATATAATCTTATCATTGAATCTGTAATTTGTCTATAAAACCGGACTATAGACGGTCTTACACTGCCTTGCAAAACGTTTATCGGATTACTGGGGGTACACTGTACAAACATCTTATCTACATCTATAGCTCAAATATATATTTCTATCTTTCTTAGGTTTTTATGTATAGTAATGAATTAATCTATTTCTTTGATTTTACATATGAGTTGTATATAATTGAAGGTAGTAAAATAAAAATGAAAATAATCAAAATTATTCCTAAAGTTCTTATATCTAATTAGAATCGAATAATATCACTTGGCTCAACCCTTCACAGCTTGATGGGACTAAAACCCCTAGTTTACATTATATTTCAAGTACTATTTGTCCACTGCTATGATTATTTTTTTAGGACAGTATAGAAAATCTTTGGTTCCATAAACCTCGAACTTGTTTTTTCGCTGAAGTTGAACTTTTGATTAGTTATGTAAGTCATACATAGATCTCTGTATAATATTCAACATATTCCACAGTGAAACTCGACATCAAGATGCCTAAGAAAGCACCAAGGAATGCTTTCTACTTTTTCATGGTGGATTTTAAAGCGGAACAAATGAAAAATGGCATCCATTATGCTAATATGAAAGAAGTAGCTGAAGCAGCTGACCCTGCTTGGAAGGTAATCAATATGCAAAGTTATTATACTACTTACTAAATTTCTATGTATACATTTTTTTTTAATTGTATGGTTAAATAGATTTCATCTTTTTTTATTATCGATTGATTACTCTATTTGTCTCTCCGAGGTTCAATTTATATAGAACAGTGCAGCGGCCAAAATTTTGTTTAATAATAAATATTTAGCAACTTACGGGGAGCACGTGCAGGGGGAATGAGAGGTACACGTCCTGCGGACGCAAGTAAATCAGCCCGACAATAATGTTTTATGTTTACGTCCTCTTTCCTGCGCATGCGCAGGAGGGCCGAGAAGGGCCGTGTCAGAAGCACAAGAGCGAAGTTGACCGCCCAAGCACAACGGCGTGAACGGTAGTTCTCAAGTCGGACGCATACGTAACGTGCTTATATGCGTTTTAATTATTGAAGGGTGGAAAATTCTGGAAAGCTGACGTCATTATTCGAACGATTCGATAAACCTCGAGATTGGTTATGTTTATAAACCTATTGTTTTTGTTCCCACGATCGGTTAGCATTCTTTGTTCATTTGTAACGAGTTAGATAGACTTGGATACACGCTATATGTTCCCACCTACCAATTGTGCGATATAATGTTTATTTCTTTACAGAACGCTCGCCCGTCAGTAAGGACGAAATATCAGGATATGGCAAAAAATTATAAGGCGCAAACAGGTGGACCTGAGAATAAGTTCACATCCACGGGGATCCCATTTTCGGAAATAAACCGGCAGGCACGAGAGAAGAAGCAGGCTGAAGAGTTTGAACGTCAGGATATCAACAATATTGTCCAGCTTAAAGGCTTCGATAACAGTAAGTTTTTTACGTATACTAATGGAAGCTTTTTTGCAAGTCGTCTGTAAAGTCGGTTCACGGACGATAATTGTACGTGATAACGTCATAAGAAAACATTGATGAAAAATTGCATACTTTTATGAATTGAATTATTCTATATATAGATAGATGCTATACAAGCCGATTGCAGGCCAATCGTGCCTCTCTATCGCTTTTCCGCGCTCTCGCTTGCACCGAGCGCTCAGGCGGAACGTGACAATGAGTCATGCACGTGCAGTGCGTGCAGCCGGCGTTCGTCAATTCATAACGTGAAAAGTTTTTATGAAAGTTTGTTTTTAAATGTATGTAATACTCAGAGTTCACTACATATTATAAAACAAAGTCCACGTTTGTCCGTCTGTTTGGTCGCGATAAACTCAAAAACACTATCAAGACAAATACTAATAAACAACAAAGAGAACCTTAAGAGTTAGTTATTTTTGATTCGATTTTGATTTGTAACAAACAAAGTATTTTTAAGTATTTAAAAGTATGGGAACGATACCTTTAAAAGTAAAAAAATCACATCTAGCTTCAATGAAAAAAAATTCAAGGGGCGCTTTTCAAGGCTAATCATTACGTACCTGCTTATCGTGGGAACGCCGCACGATTAAACAGAAGGAAGTGGGGCGCGGGTCGAGGTGCGGGACAGGGCATGATACATTCATTCGTTCGTTCGTTCATTCATTCATTCATTCACTAGTTTCTTTTTGCGTAAATCAGCTGATGTTCAATATATCAGTTTTGCGTTTCTCGAGATAATTAGGTCAAATATTAAGCACCTTATTATTTAATTGATTAACGAGAAGCAAGTAATAAGTAATATGTGAGAGTATTGCAACTATTTAACCAGTCATGCTGTATGGAGTAATTCACGAGGAAGGTTTAGGTATATAATTTGTCAAGATTTTTTGTTAAATTGGTTGAAATATAACGACAAATGTCGGAAGTGTCGGAAAAAGTCAAGCCGCCTGGGAGCCTTCGTCGAAAACGCTGCCTAATCCCTTCGAGATGTAGCAAAACAATTGAGATACAGAAGACGCAAACTAAGTCGAGGGTATCAGTTTAGTTATAAATAAAAGTGTTCAATTTAAGTATACTTTACTAGCGGGCCCGGCGGACGATGTCCCGCGCTGGTAATAAAAAAAACCACTGATTTGACTACCGAAACTTTACTACTGGCGAAAACTGCACGAAAATCCGTTGAATAGTTTTGAGTTTAACGCGAACAGACAGACAGCCAACCAGACAGACGTGACGGAGGACTTTGTTTTATAATATGCAATGAAACGTTTTTTAGTGTCTGGTACCATAGCGTGTTCGAACACCGTATCGATGGACGTAGGTTCGAATCCTTGCAACTGAGTCCTAGCTTTCGGTGAAGAAAAACATCGCGAAGGAACCATAGCATGGTGGTAGGGCTTTTCTAAGTCCGCTTGGCTAGCTAACATCCTCAAGTTGAGAAACTCTCGCCAAGCACCTGTCGGTGTGTTCCGGCACACGCACTTGAGAGCCAGCCCCTCTCTGGTTTAGCGTGTTTACCATCTTAGACCAAATCGTCATTTAAAAGCAGATAAGATGAGTCTCTCTTTTTCTTATACATTATATATATTGTTAGAAATACCAGAAATGGATTTATATAAAAAAATAACACAATCACATCTCTACACGAAAACTCGCATCAATTAAATAACTCAAGTATCACAATAATTCATAAAAACCCAGAGAAATACAAATAACAATGTAAATTGGAAAGAACTCACGCAATACAACAACAACCACGCAATACAACAACAACCACGCAATGCAACAACAACCACGCAATACAACAACAACCACGCAATACAACAACAACAACGCAATACAACCTTCCAGAAAGACGACCGAGCAAGGAATGTTCTTAATGACTCGACCGACTCCCCTTTTATAGCATTGAACTAAAAAAAAGAAAAAAAAATACCAATAGATACTGTATGGTGTCATCACTGCCAGAGATACAAAAGTAGATAAATCCGCGGGTGGTTGCTAGTAATAAGTAATTCACAATAACATAATTTAAACTATATAATTTTGTACGTAATTAAAAAATCTTTCTCAGGTATTCTGAAAGAGAATTTCTATGTATTCGACGTGAATTCATTTTGTCAGATGGGTTCGGATTATCTCATAGGCGAGTTCACAATTCTGAAGTTCAGTTTAGAGGAAGGCGTCCAAGACAGCTACCATGAGTTATTGAATCCCGGTGAGACTTTTTTTTAACTATGTCTAAAATGATTACTATTTCAATATTGACTTAAAATATGATTCGAATAATTTTTCTTAATTTATGTATCTATATTATAATGAGAATGTAAATTTAACGTGTCTGTAATTTTTAGATTATTGTAAAAAAAAATGTCTAGGTATAAGTAATAAATTACATTTCAATCAATTTTAGAAAAGTCTGTCTGTTCGTATGAATACTGAGTTCATGAACTTTATCATGATAAACCCTGAATCATAAAGCATTTCTTCGAGTAACATTTAATCTTTGTTTCATTAAAATCGGTTCAGTCTATCAAAAGCTATTGTAATTTTAATAACGACGCGACTTAAGTACGAGAGATAAGTTGATGATGAGATATGAACCGATTTTAATGAAACCGAGACTAAATGTTACACGAGGATATACTTTATGATTTTCTTGGTGTGGTTTTACTTTATCAGAGATGCGTTTTTATACAGACAGACTGACAGATAAATAGACAGACATGTCTAGAAATGATTGAAACGTATTTTATTACGTATTCCTAGACACCTGCAAACAATTTTTTGATGGTGACGTCTGGAAATGACGCCTCTCTCTGTGCATCCACCAAAAACGAAAGTAACCGTATATATATATTGTAATAATTAGATAGTATGTTATGTATCATGAAAAAATAAACCAGATCGAGTTTCTTACCGGTTCTACTCGATGACTGGGTTGTTTTCCGAACCGGTGGTAGTTTTGACGTTCATAAGTGCCTTCTCAGGGCCTAAATTGAATAAAGAATTTTTGATTATGATTGAATATAATTATATTCCAGGATACACTCCTGTCGGCTACGGGTATGACGTGAAACACGGATGCGAGGAATTCGGTCTCGAGTATCCCGATGAAGATCGAAAAAAGGGGAATTATATGCAGATACTCGCAAATATAATTGATTACCTGAACCAGGATGGTAAAAACAGGAAAACTCTGCCGCCATTGTTCACTTTAGTGGACAAAGTCAAGCAGGTCCAAAGCTTCATTTTACAGCTATGCAGCCGAGCGTGTAAGTACTAGAATACATCAATATTGTGGTTTTATAGGGTCCGTTCAAGTATTACGTAAGCAGAATTTTTGTAATTTCTAAATCCCCGTGTCAGCAAATTTCTTACCCGTTACTCTTCTCAGCAAAAATAACCAAAGATCTTAACCCTTTCCCCTTGTCAGCAAAAGTAAGCAAATTAAGCATTTACATGTATTCATTTTTTACAAATATTTAAATTCATTATGGATTTTCATTGATAATACGAAACGTAACTCTCTTTCTTTCTACCTTCACTAACTTATATCTCCCTCTCAACGTTCCGTTCGCCTCGCCCGATCACACTTCTCGTAACGCTCTCGTCACGTATTCACCAGCTTATTCCCAAAGTCAAGCGTGCGTAAAGAAGTTTAACTTCATTAAATAAATGTCAAATATCACGTAGTTATAATTAAAAAAATATATCTCTACACAGCCGAAGACGACTCTCTCTTCCGGATTTATAGATTAGACACACTGTTCTTCACTATGATAAACACCTTAAAAACTCAAGCTGACGAAGGACTCCCCAAAGAATCTCTGGCCGCTAGTCTTTTAAACAAAGATGTTTTCAAATATACTCCAGGGTTGGCGTGTGAGGTGAGACTTATTTTATTATTTTACACGATATTCAATTTATAGGAAGTCATCAACTATATTCCCTTATCTAAAAAAAATTTCTACAAAAAAAATAAACCGCCTTTGATGTGAAAAACTAATAAGGCACTAAAAAGCTAAAAATAACTGAATTATCAAATTAACCAAATTAAATAAAAAATATTGATATTTGCGCTACCTAATAATATATTTGAAGTCAATGCCAACTTAAATTCATGTCATCTATAGTTTTGGTCCACTCTCGTGTCCCATTTCCTACATATTTTATTACCTCCAACAAATTTGAACTGTAGGTTGGCATCGAATTCAAATATATTATTAGGTAGCGCAAATATCAATATTTTTTATTTAATTTGGTTAATTTAATAATTCAGTTATTTTTCGCTTTTTAGTGCCTTATTAGTTTTTCACATCGAAGGCGGTTTATGATTTTTGTAAAAAAAAAAATATTTTTCCATTTTTAGTGTGTATAAATATATCTGTTTTCTAATGGGTATAATAAATCGGTTACAATTTCACGAAAATACGTCTCTACGTATTTTCGCGAAATTGTAACCGATTTATGTGGATGGGACGAAGTGGGTGAAAATCAAATAAACGATTTTTCACCCCCTTAGGGGTTGAATATTTTCTTCAAATTATGTATAATAATGTAAATATGGGACCACCTCTGAATATAACCTATTCAAATAAAAAAAGAATCATTAAAATCGGTTCTTGATTGACGGAGATATTGATTAACATAGGTACATAAAAAAAATACATACAACCGAACGTAGTAACCTCCTCCTTTTTCGAAGTCGGTTAAAAACAGTTTAGCCTTAAGAATAGAGATAAAAAATATCACGTATCATTTTGTTACATGTTATAAAATAAATCACGTGTCACGCCAGTTACATGAATCGAAAGTATCCGTTATAAATCACGTAAATGTAATTAACAATCACCTGGATAAATTTATATTACATTTAGCACGATTTAAAGACATAAAACCAATGATATTATAAGTAAAAAGACGTAGATACGTTACCTATATGATATTTTGACAAAGCAAATGGCACGATAACACACACATACGCGAAGTAATATTTTTTTGAAACTCTGACAGATAGTTATATTTTAGATCTGTCAGTCAAAAATAAAGAATAATCAAAACAGACATGACATCTTGCTTTGTTAAAAAATATGCATAAAGATGGATTGACTCACAGATACTTTATTGGCAACATCGTATAAAATTAATAAAAAAAAATTAATACTTATCGGAAGTACATAAATGAAAAGAAAATCAATTTTATTATACAAATTTAATTAACATTATCATTTAATTTTCATTAGCTGGACGCCTTGGAATAAAATGCTTTTATTAATGATCTTGAGTAACTGATCGATCAAATTACAAAAAGGACGTCATCTATGATTTACAGAATACTTTTATGACTGCCCCTCAACGTCACCCCAAAATATAAAGTTTTTATATAGATAGGTTTCAACAAAATATAGATGGATTCAATTTTTCTTTCTAGTTACATTTGCATTTCATTACACTGTTTACTAGGGTGTTTAAAAAAAAGTCGTTTTTTTTTTTTTTTCTTTTGGTGTCTAAAAATTGATAGTATACCTAAAAACAAAAATTTTGGCGCCCATGTGAGCTCTTAATATCAATAGTAAGATTTGCCTGTATCCATTTCTTTATTTTCCATTTAAATAACACGGGAAATTTTTTTTTTAATTTTTTAATTTTTATTACTTTGGAACGGTTCATCGTAACAACAATCTGAAAAATAATATTTGTAGGAAATTTTACGCTCTACAAAAAACGTCTGAAGAGACCAAAAAATCATTTATAAGATATTTTTAACGTTTATATTTATATATTAGTGCATTTCGTGAGTTAAGTATTGAATTAATTAGTAAAAAAAAAGTTTACAGTCTCAGGTTAACGGAATTAAAATAATTTTACATAAAAAATAATAAAAATATAGCATATGATATTTTTTTTGTAGTTTTATTGGAAAATATTTGAAATTTTTTATTAGTGTTATCATTGACCGCGGATATCTTTGAAGCCGTTAATCTGAGGAACTTTGGTCTTCAGACGTTTTTTGTAGAGCGTAAAATTTCCTACAAATATCATTTTTCAGATTGTTGTTACGATGAACCGTTCCAAAGTAATAAAAATTTAAAAATTAAAAAAAAAAATTCCCGTGTTATTTAAATGGAAAATAAAGAAATGGATACAGGCAAATCTTACTATTGATATTAAGAGCTCACATGGGCGCCAAAATTTTTGTTTTTAGGTATACTATCAATTTTCAGACACCAAAAGAAAAAAAAAAAATCGTCTTTTTTTTAAACACCCTACTGTTTACATGTAATTAGAATATACAGCTAAATAATATGAAATAGCAATTAATAGGACACATTTAAAACATTTTTTAATTAAATTATATACTTAAATAACATAAAAAAAACTATGATTTAAATACGTTCCACAATTTGTGTAGACAGGCAGTACTGTTCTCATAACATATTTTTAAAATTTTTTTTTCTTTGTTCCGTTTGTCATTTTTTGACGTAAAATTTTACGCTGTAATATTAAATTATTCATAGAAATAGTAATTATTTACGAATGATATGTGATTTCTTGACTTCTAGAAGTTTTGCTTGTATAATTTGTGCAATATCTCATAACACAGGAGGGTATTTTACACTTTTGGGGTTTTCAATGAATTGATCAGTACACAACGCACTCCCGTTACCGCTGACACGATATTGAGGTCACTATTGCCCATGTGGCCACAATTGGACATGTCGCGCTCGGAGCACGTATAACGTATCTACGTCTTTTTACCTGTAATATCATTGGATAAAACTATAACGTAACAGCAACGCGTCCCACCAGTTAGAAGATAGTTTTGATTTTATTTAATTTTGTTTTGTTAAAACTTGGCGCGATATTTATCTAAGTTACAATCTAATTAGTATCAGAAGCATTTACTACCGTTACTCAGTGTTATTACTAATAGCCACATGTAATATGTAACTGTTTGTGAATCATCACTCATGATATAGTAGTATTTAAAAATTACTGCACGCTGTTCTAGTCATATTAATATAGCTGTGATTTCAATGTTAACTAAAAAATAGCTATATTTATAACTGAAATGAAAAATGTGTCATGAAACCATCATTGATATAGTGTTATTTTTAACTATTTTGACTGTTATTTTATAGAACCCTGTATAATAAATGAAAAGATATTTAATAGTGTTATTGTAATTTATTATTGTGCTATCAGAATATATTTGTAATAGTAAAATCATTTAACTGTGAAATTAATTCAGTGACAAATGTAATAAATTAACGGAAATTTGATGAGTTTTTTTTTTCATGGAAATTTGATGAGTTTTTTTACCGAACTTTGATGAGTTTTTTTTTTCACGGAATTAATTTGAGGAAACTATGTGTTAATATATTGAAAACGTTTCCAGCACCACGAGGCCGGAGAGAAGAGTGTTGAATGCACTTTGTCGCGAGCAAAACGTTGGGTGTACACCATAATGGATAGGTGCTGCCCAGTTGTGGGCATAAATGTAGTGGCTGGACATCATCTGCCAATTGATTATGATATACAGGTAATACTTACTATCTTATAACTAACTAACTAACTGACCCGGACACGCGGTGCTGTGGCTCAGTTATTACATGATGAATTAAAATTAAGGTAAACTATTTTCAATATTAAAACGTGGCGCCATCTATGTGATATCTATAACAGTCGGTCCTACAATTTCTTGTCAACAAACTAATCTAAAGCCCCATCTGTTTGAGACTGATGAAACTTACAATGAATAACAATAATCAACATTGACAATCATTTAATTTGTAATAAAAAAATATTGAGGCCATTAATCGAAATATAAATGATCCTCTCTCTCAAGTTGGATTAAATTATACATAAATGCCAACGTTTCATGAAAATCGGTTGAATAGTTTCGCAGTCCCGATTTCAGTATATAGCAAAATATTACCAAATTTTATCATATTCTAGTCTAGAAACTTGTTTTACTTAAAATTTCTAGCTCAGAGCAGCGTCTATTGGAGCTGCTTGTGTTATTATAAACGAGAAATTTTGTTTTTGGATGTTTTGAGGAATGTACGTTACTCCTTTATGCAAAAACTGCGGAACGCATTTTGATGAAACTACAGTAATACAGCTCACATATAAGAATAACACATTGGATATCATTTATAATGATATCGTATAAATTTACCAAAATATAACGATAAGTTTTAAGTAATAAAAAATTTAGGTCATCAAGTTCCTCTCTCTCTCTCTCTACATATGTCGCCAAGTTATCCATTTTTTGACTTAAGAAAAATATAACTTTTAAAGTAAGTTAGATAAATGAATTAAATAGATTATTCACAGACTCGATGTTTACCGGTGAAGCTGTTAAGACCTTGCCAAGTCAATAACGTAGTCAGTTCGAGAAAAAAAAACTCGATGTGTAAAATGAAATTTACTTGTTATGAATTTAAAATGATCGAATTGTAAAGGTAATATTTTATTTATCATTTAGCATATTAAAAAAAAATTCTCTAAGAATATACACAATGGTGACGCCGCGGCGATGTCGACGTCACCGTAGGGGCGGTGCGTGCGGGGATTTCTATGCTAAATTTAAGTGGACTGTATATGCGGGGCGTGCTACCTTATATAAGCATG
The DNA here is from genome assembly GCA_036509395.1 of Antheraea yamamai. Lineage (NCBI taxonomy): Eukaryota > Metazoa > Arthropoda > Insecta > Lepidoptera > Saturniidae > Antheraea > Antheraea yamamai. The sequence continues at coordinate 4,214,961 of AP028441.1, forward strand.
TGCCTAGTAAAGGGGAGCGGGGCTGGTGGGGCGATCTGATCTCAATTAATTGGTCGGGCTTCAAAGTGGCGTGATTTGATCCATAATGCGGGAATTTCAAATATACATAAAGCGGCGCAACCACACAATTTTACAGATAAGTTTTTTTGTTTTGTTTTTGACAACAAATCTTCTAGATTATTACAGCCATTGTTGAGTAGATAATAATAATGTTACAAGTGTTTTGCAAAAAATTCAATGTTTTAACAAGATGGTTACTTCCTTGTTAGAAACTTTCCAGGGAGTTTTTATGGCATCTCAGAATACATCCCCTGTGATATTATTTCTGTATGGTATCCTTTGTGCTCGACACTGGCTCGACAATGCTCACGTATTAGCAACTATAGCACAATCGTCCACACGCGCCTGCGGCTCTCACGACAATGACATTTGCTATTTGCTTACCAACACGGGAACACACGAGACAGCGTATGTATGCTTTACCGCATACACTACATCCCTCCTTGAGGATAAATTTGAAAATAATAACAAATGTTATCACCCACCTCCGAAGTTGCTAGGTCACATTCAAGATACGAGACTATAACACGACCGGAACATTGACATTAGCGCCACCATGATATTAGAGATACACATTGATACTAGCACCACCATATTAGAGAGACACATAGACACTAGCGCCACCTTATTAAGATACAATTATATAGATTTCAATAAGACATAAATAAGAATTGAATTATTACTTGCATAACATTAGTTTGTGACAGTTATTATTATTTTTGTATTACTTAAATTATTTTGCGGAATTATGTGTAAATAGTAATTGCTTTGACTTACATAGATCGGCCTTTAAAAGGCAACACGCATTATTATGTACAAAGTATTGTAAGGCGAAGCTCTACCCAAATAAATAGTGACAGTATCTATGAAGTCGACTCTAACGTATTCTGTAACAAATATTTAGATCAAATCGTTACTTTATTACTGCAGATTATTATTATCATACTTTATTCATTTATTTGGTAGCTTCTTTGTCTTCCACTTTTGAATTTGAAACTTGGTCGTTTCCTTAAATCATTTCCACTAACCCTACATTTTCTCCAGGTGAACAACATGCCTTTTTAGCATTTGTTCCGTTCGGTCGATCTTTACTGTAATTTCTCCTCTATTGGTACTTATACGATGTGGGATGATGGTTTATAATTTGGGCTTAATTTATGAGCCTTATTCATATTCCTTTCTTCATTTCCCTTTCAGTAGCGCCTCTTCTTTTGTCTCCACTCTCTTTGAGCAGCTTGAAGTATTTAATAAACTCACTAGAGACAGCTCTTCGAAATTTTTATAACTTCTAACAGACTCGTTCCACTTTTTCCGTAGACTTTCAGATAATGATCTTTTGAAATAATATTTCTAGAGGTTTATAGTCCGTGATTAGATCACATTCTTTGCCAAGAAGAAAACATTGAAAGTGTTCTACCGATCAAATCAGAGCCTCTTTCTCCGTCTGAGTGTAACCCCTTTCGCAATCCGTCGTGTCTTATTCCCATATACAAATATTCGCAGTCCATCTGAATCCATTAATAGGACACCGATGCCTGCAGAGCTGGCGTCCGCTATTACATGCGTTTTGTATTTTGTATCGTAGTAGCCTAAGATTGCATCCGGGTGAGTACTACTTTTAGTTTTTCAAACGATTCATGTTGATTGGTTGCACAGAAATGTGTCATATTAGTCTTTTCCCAATTTCTTTCTCAATCATTCTTTTACGGTTTCAATTTTTGTATGCCAGATTTGGTAACCACTTATTTACCTAGTTCATCAGTCCTAAGAAATATTGTAACTCGTCTATGTTGGTAAAAACTTTGAAATTTGCAATGATCTTTATGTAAATTTTACAATGGATTTACCCCAGCTGATGACAGTTTGCGTCCAAAAAAGTTTATCGTCTCTACTCTGTATAAGCACTTTTATTCGTTAAGCCTAACGTTATTACTCTTAAGAACTGATTCATAAAGCAAGGCATTTTTTTATGATTTATGACTTCTACATTCACGTGTTCCACAGGGATTTATATTTTTGTTGAATGCTTGTTTAGCTTTATAGATTCCATCTTTATTCTTTCTGTTGTAAATAGCATTAACTGCCCGTTTTTCTCGTCTCTCATCTTGCGTGCCTTATTTCCTCTATTCTCATATTTGTAGTTAGTCATTGACTACTTCCAAAGCCAGTCTTCAGCAAAAAAAAATCAACCATTTAGCTGTCACCTACTGTCCTGATCTTCTTGCTTAGTTCTGCCAAAATACATTTTTCGGTGATTTGGTCGATCAAGTGGTACTCCTTTTTTATCAAAGTTGCATTTTTTACTTTACTTTCATAGTCGTACTAAGACATTTTCAAACTTATCACCAGCATCTTGCTTGATAAGTGTAAACATGTGATGTTAAAAGAAAATGGTTTTGTTGAGGAAGAAAATATTCATCAAGTTTTTGATGGCAATGTCAAAACGTCAAATCCTTCAGCTTCCTTCCTTCAGAAAGTATGCCCTCGGTAAATTGTAAAATATATCTTTATAGAACAATTTCCAATTTAATGGAGGCGGTCATTTTACCCACCAGACAATTTCCAATTTAATCGCGGTTTTGTCAACCCTTTACAATTTAATGGAGGCGGTCATTTGACCCACCAGACAATTTCCAATTTAATGGCGGTCTTGTCAACCCTTTCCAATTTAATGGAGGCGGTCATTTGACCCACCAGACAATTTCCAATTTAATGGCGGTATTGTCAACCCTTTCCAATTTAATTGAGGCGGTCATTTGACCCACCAGACAATTTCCAATTTAATGGCGGTATTGTCAACCCTTTCCAATTGAATGGAGGCGGTCATTTGACCCACCAGACAATTTCCAATTTAATGGCGGTATTGTCAACCCTTTCCAATTTAATGGAGGCGGTCATTTGACCCACCAGACAATTTCCAATTTAATGGCGGTCTTGTCAACCCTTTCCAATTTAATGAAGGCGGTCATTTGACCCACCAGACAATTTCCAATTTAATGGCGGTCTTGTCAACCCTTTCCAATTTAATGGAGGCGGTCATTTGACCCACCAGACAATTTCCAATTTAATGGCGGTCTTGTCAACCCTTTCCAATTTAATGGAGGCGGTCATTCGACCCACCAGACAATTTCCAATTTAATGGCGGTCTTGTCAACCCTTTCCAATTTAATGGAGGCGGTCATTTGACCCACCAGACAATTTCCAATTTAATGGTGGTCTTGTCAACCCTTTCCAATTTAATGGAGGCGGTCATTTGACCCACCAGACAATTTCCAATTTAATGGCGGTATTGTCAACCCTTTCCAATTTAATGGAGGCGGTCATTTGACCCACCAGACAATTTCCAATTTAATGGCGGTCTTGTCAACCCTTTCCAATTTAATGGAGGCGGTCATTTGACCCACCAGACAATTTCCAATTTAATGGCGGTCTTGTCAACCCTTTCCAATTTAATGGAGGCGGTCATTTGACCCACCAGACAATTTCCAATTTAATGGCGGTCTTGTCAACCCTTTCCAATTTAATGGAGGCGGTCATTTGACCCACCAGACAATTTCCAATTTAATGGCGGTCTTGTCAACCCTTTCCAATTTAATGGAGGCGGTCATGTAACCCACCAGACAATTTCCAATTTAACGGCGGTCTTGTAAACCCTTTCCAATTTAATGGAGGTAGTCATTTGACCCACCAGACAATTTTCAATTTAATGACGGTTTTGTCAACCCATTCCAATTTATTGGCGGTTTTTAAACCTTTTTTAAGTATATCCATATCGACAAAGGCTACTGAATAATCACCATTTGGCCTCAATATTAAAATGATAAAAAAGTTAGTTATGTAACTATCTGAAATATGTAGTAATTGCTGATTTCATTATGATTATATTGCCCTAATTATGTGATATAAAAATGGAATTTTGTAATATCTATTTCTTTTTTTTTTTTTTTTTGCGTGCCTACCTTGTTATGTAACATCCGTAATGATATCATTCAGAGCAATATTTAAAATGTCGGATTTCTAACTTATAAAGAACATGTTATAAACAAAGTAAAAGAAAATGGTTTTGTTGAGGAAGAAAATATTCATCAAGTTTTTGATGGCAATGTCAAAACGTCAAATCCTTCAGCTTCCTTCCTTCAGAAAGTATGCCCTCGGTAAATTGTAAAATATATCTTTATAGAACAATTTCCAATTTAATGGAGGCGGTCATTTTACCCACCAGACAATTTCCAATTTAATCGCGGTTTTGTCAACCCTTTACAATTTAATGGAGGCGGTCATTTGACCCACCAGACAATTTCCAATTTAATGGCGGTCTTGTCAACCCTTTCCAATTTAATGGAGGCGGTCATTTGACCCACCAGACAATTTCCAATTTAATGGCGGTATTGTCAACCCTTTCCAATTTAATTGAGGCGGTCATTTGACCCACCAGACAATTTCCAATTTAATGGCGGTATTGTCAACCCTTTCCAATTGAATGGAGGCGGTCATTTGACCCACCAGACAATTTCCAATTTAATGGCGGTATTGTCAACCCTTTCCAATTTAATGGAGGCGGTCATTTGACCCACCAGACAATTTCCAATTTAATGGCGGTCTTGTCAACCCTTTCCAATTTAATGAAGGCGGTCATTTGACCCACCAGACAATTTCCAATTTAATGGCGGTCTTGTCAACCCTTTCCAATTTAATGGAGGCGGTCATTTGACCCACCAGACAATTTCCAATTTAATGGCGGTCTTGTCAACCCTTTCCAATTTAATGGAGGCGGTCATTCGACCCACCAGACAATTTCCAATTTAATGGCGGTCTTGTCAACCCTTTCCAATTTAATGGAGGCGGTCATTCGACCCACCAGACAATTTCCAATTTAATGGCGGTCTTGTCAACCCTTTCCAATTTAATGGAGGCGGTCATTTGACCCACCAGACAATTTCCAATTTAATGGTGGTCTTGTCAACCCTTTCCAATTTAATGGAGGCGGTCATTTGACCCACCAGACAATTTCCAATTTAATGGCGGTATTGTCAACCCTTTCCAATTTAATGGAGGCGGTCATTTGACCCACCAGACAATTTCCAATTTAATGGCGGTCTTGTCAACCCTTTCCAATTTAATGGAGGCGGTCATTTGACCCACCAGACAATTTCCAATTTAATGGCGGTCTTGTCAACCCTTTCCAATTTAATGGAGGCGGTCATTTGACCCACCAGACAATTTCCAATTTAATGGCGGTCTTGTCAACCCTTTCCAATTTAATGGAGGCGGTCATTTGACCCACCAGACAATTTCCAATTTAATGGCGGTCTTGTCAACCCTTTCCAATTTAATGGAGGCGGTCATTCCAGACAATTTCCAATTTAATGGAGGCGGTCATGTAACCCACCAGACAATTTCCAATTTAACGGCGGTCTTGTAAACCCTTTCCAATTTAATGGAGGTAGTCATTTGACCCACCAGACAATTTTCAATTTAATGACGGTTTTGTCAACCCATTCCAATTTATTGGCGGTTTTTAAACCTTTTTTAAGTATATCCATATCGACAAAGGCTACTGAATAATCACCATTTGGCCTCAATATTAAAATGATAAAAAAGTTAGTTATGTAACTATCTGAAATATGTAGTAATTGCTGATTTCATTATGATTATATTGCCCTAATTATGTGATATAAAAATGGAATTTTGTAATATCTATTTCTTTTTTTTTTTTTTTTTGCGTGCCTACCTTGTTATGTAACATCCGTAATGATATCATTCAGAGCAATATTTAAAATGTCGGATTTCTAACTTATAAAGAACATGTTATAAACAAAGTAAAAAAAAATCCACACTATCCGGCAAGCGACAACCTCAAGTGGGTGTCGTGTTAAAGTAACTCAAGATAGACCAAATTCAAATAGTGAAAATTACCACGACTAAGTTTGTTTACAGACTATACCGATATGCTATTTTATTTCTTTATTACCTTACATATTGCTTTCTATATTTACTGTGTTCCTTTTTTAAACTTTTTTTTTTTTTTTTTTTCAACATTTATTATGTTGTGTTCATCGGGAATTCTCATTAATGTAATAAAATATGTCATGTGTTTTAGCTATATATTTATAAAAGTACTATAGCTAAGTTTTATTATTAATTATAGATATGCTATTTTATTTCATTACCTTACATATTCTTTGCTGTTTATAATTAGTTTTTTTTTTTTTTACGTTCATTCAGCATTCTCATTAATTTAATAAAGCATAACATGCATTTTAGATATGTGATACCGCTCAATGAGACATTAATATAATCGTTCCTTAGAATAATAACACATTATTCTAAAAATATTTCTAAAGTTGTCACTGGTCATCAAGCTTTATCAAGGTTTGATGTTTACGTTACTGTATCATTGTAATTAAATATGTTTACCTTTTACTCGTCGCCAAATGTATGGTATCCTTTGTGCTCGACACTGGCTCGACAATGCTCACGTATTAGCAACTATAGCACAATCGTCCACACGCGCCTGCGGCTCTCACGACAATGACATTTGCTATTTGCTTACCAACACGGGAACACACGAGACAGCGTATGTATGCTTTACCGCATACACTACAATTTCCCATCCACTTCACTTGTGCACGATAACCAGACTATACTACGTAATACACCATCAATATTACATACCATAGAGGCTAATAACACAAGATTATGAATCACTAACTTCGTTGGGCGGTAAACATTTATAAAAAATTACTTTTTGTGACTTAAACATAAAAGTTAGACATATGCTGTCGCTGACTTTTTTGTAGGCATTATCAAGCTCTATAACTTTCCTCTGGAACTCAATCATATATCTCACATCGTTAAGGCAGCGTTCGTAAGAAACGTTTTCGTTGGACCGTTTTTTCTCCGACTTACTTTGCAAATCCGACTATCACAAAGAAGTATTTTCTTTTTCGCGTTAATATATAGCCTATGACTCTCACAACAAACATGGCTTTCTATGGATTTCAAAATCGGTTTAGTAGTTCCTGAGATTACACCCTACAACGTCACTACTCATAAACTTTATCTCTTTATAATATCAGTATAGATTACATATTATAAAGCAAACTCCTTTGCCACGTCTGTCTGTTTGTCCGTCTGTTCACGATAAATTCAAAAACAACTGAACTGATTTTCATGCTGTTTTCACCAGTAGAGAAACTGATTCATGAGGAAGGATTGAGTATTTACTTTGTCAAGGTGTTTTCTTTATTAGCATTAGATACCCCAAGTTTGATGAAACGGAGCAAAAAATAATCACTTTTTTATATTCGCAGAGGATCGTAAATTACAAGCAAGAGAAGAAGGCCGCCGCTGGACCATCAGTTGCGTCCACTGTAAGTTTTACATTTATATAAGTATTTTGTTTCCAATATCAGCATAACATTCCATTCGCCTGTTATTTTCAATTCTGAAAAATATATAAAAGAATATTATATAAGCATTTTATTAGCAGTATTTTACTGTCTCCGAGATTTCTTCAATTTCTACATCAGCATTTTTAACCTATGCGTCGCGGTCCCCTGTTTAGAGGTTATTTAATCTCTCGGCTGATTTTGGGACCCAGATCCCAAAATGGCGGATTTTGTAATAAATACGGTTTTCGATGTGAAACATCTATATGCGCGGGTAAACCTGATTTTGGCTTTACGCGACGTGGCGACGCAAAACACGAACGTTGCACTATTTACGAAATACTCATAAACATTTTTTTTCTTTGAACTGACTACGCTATTTACCAAACAAGGTCTTAACAGCTTCACCGGACTACTACATACGGACATTTGCAACCCTATCTGTATAAAGATAAGATTCAAATTGTTTTGTCGGCCACTCGTTATACTAATCTTACGCGGCACGCGCCGACAACCTAGCTCCCTTCGATAAATGCCGCCAAACACACCGTGCCTGCGCCAAACGGTGATTTCTTTGAATTTTTGTATTTAATAAAAATGAATATTTATGTAATAAAATAAATAAACAGTCATTATTTTATGGAACAAATTTGTAATGCTTTATCTTTTAATTATTCCATAGCTGATTCCTGTCGTAATCTGTTCTTTTTGGCATATAAACTTATATAAAGCAATTTCGATGTTTCACATCTGCCAGGCGTCCCGTGACGGCTCAATTTTATTTTTAACTTATTCTGCGAACTGTTTTTTGACCAGTGTATCATAAGGTCTACGTTCGTTTGTATGGAGCTTAAGACTCTTATGGTTTTGGAGAGTCCAGCGGTTAGATAAATAATTAAATAATGTTATGGCGCTCTGTATACGTAATGTACTTTTGTACGTCAGGCACCACACTCCTGTAACTCTTCGATGTTGAGTGAGACATTCAACGATTCAACTATCGCTAGTACTTCCTACACAACCACTACTACGGGTGAGTATCATTATTGTCTTTTTATTATACTCAAGAAAAAAATATATATCACTACATATTATAAAACAAAGTCCTCTGCCACGTCTGTTCGCGAAAAAATCAAAAACTACTGAACGGATTTTCATGCGTTTTTTCACCGGTAGATAAAGTAATTAACCAGTTGATAAAGGTTTAAGTATATAATGGTTGCACTAATTATATAAATAAGTATTACATTTATTTTAGTGTTTCTTTGTTTTTAGTGCTGTGAAACACTTTGTTATTGTGTTCATATTTATTAGGGTTCGTGTCTATTTTTGATCATCAAACTCAATTTTGTGTATTATAAAAATAAATAAATAAATATACAAATAACGTTGAAGTATATATATATAAATAACCAGAGACAAAACAGTTAAGTACATCTTCCTCTTATGTTTGTCTATAATTTTTTTTATTCTTTATTAGTTATTAATAAACTTTAGTGATACCAACAAAACTAAATTGTATGTAGGATGCTTACTTTTTTTAAAATTATAGCATGGTAACAGTAGTGGAACATGGAAAAATTTGAAATGGTCAAATTTCGACTACTAGACAACCATTACTTAACATTTGTCCTCGCTTAGTTAGCTACTTCTCTCACAGAGGAGATATATATACCTCGTGAAAGGTTAGTCAGTCGCAATATTTACACAGGTTATTCAGTACTCGCTTCTCGTTCTAAATTAATTAAAAAAATAGGTGCTTAATATTTGACCTAAATATCTAGAGAAAAACAAAACTGACATACATTCGTAACGCTTAGTTTACGCCACATGCCAGTGTGCGTGCTATCTCGCCCCTCACGTCCAAACCGTGCCTCAGTTAATTATTCGTTAAAATTGATAGTTTACGTGTTACGTAATGTTAAGGTTATTCACCCCTGATGCGCCATCGCGATTCATCTTCACTTTTGTTCATTGAACGTTTCACTTTTATACGCATACTTTTAAAAATTTTAGAACAAACTTTAACTAAGGTTCTCTGTGTTGTTTATTGGTATTTGTTTTTATATTATTATTTTATATATTAAATGTGACAATGAACTATCATTTCCTTGAATATTGCAACTCTTTAAACTTTCACCCAGTACAATAAAAAAATCTTTAATTATCCGTATAATGAATAACTAGCTATAAGAGAGCCCTTGCCTTAAAGTAAGAAAAAGAATATGTTATTTGAGAAAAACGGGACAGGGTATAGTAGCGGTGATCGTGTGGTTTCAACAAAAGAATGTCAATTTGATGTACGCACATTCAAAGCCAAGCATGTATCATCGGTTTTTTTTACTTAGCGTATACTGCATAATCATAATTGATAACATAATTAGCTGACGATGAAAAAAAACATATCCAAACTTGTGCAGTGTTCTTGTAGTCTAGGTGGGAAAAATTTTAGATATATCGGACGTGGCTGACGTGATAATTACGCCCATACGTTCCTGTTGGAATAAGCCTTTAGTCTAATAATAATTAATAATCTAATAATAATCTAATAATGGGACTGGGCTGATATTGTTATTCTCATAATTATTATAGGACAGGAACATACGTAGTCGGTAACAATAAAATTAAGAATTTGAATTGGAATATTTATCGTGACTTGATGTACGCACGTATCTGAGCGGAATACACGCACGTAAAAAAACCACGATGTTTTTTTGAAAATGAATGAAATGAAATAATAGATTTGTTATAGTAAAAGATGTTTATGCGTCAGTAATATATTTTATTTTGGAATTATTATATTCTGTGGTTTTTTTCTGTATTTTTTCCTAAGATATTGTTACATCCGATTGTAACAAATCTCAGTTTGCAGTAAAGGAATTTATTCTCACACTAAGACAAACATTGTAATAAAAAAAATAAGGGCTCGAAATTTCCAAAATTCAATAAAACATGATTTATGAAAATTTATAATATAAAGACAAGGAGAGTTACGAGTCACTCACGTTTAGAACTTGTGTGTGAGGTGATAATGTGTGCGGGTTTTGTGAAATCTAGATTTTTCCAGATATTTCTCTTGCGTTCGAAAGATTATAGCTCAAATAAAATTGATACAAGTATTTTTCTAGTTGCAGATAAGAAACCCAAAAGAACACACACTCCGTTACGTATGCCTCGGGGTGATCGTAAGTATTATTTATATCGTTAATTCTCTTTCAGAATGATGTGAGTTTAAGGTCGTGGAAACGAAAAAAACGACATTAAAAAAAGACAAACATATACATCTGTAGAATTTACCGTGCGAGAGAATGAGATAGAACACATTATACAGTATTTCTTATTATTCGAGGTGTTCTCACTGTGCATTACCTAATGCTTGCGCTGGTCTGGACGTATTACGTGTTTATCTTTACGTGTGATAGTACACATGCATTTGTTTTTGGAAGATGCATAACATACAAATAAATGAGAAACATACATTGATTTTGGAAAAAAACAATTAAAATCAGTTCAGTATCGAAGCAGGAAATAAGAGAACAAAATCGTTCCAAACTGTAGTTGTCTCTTTCGCGCTCTATTTGACAGTTCAACGAAAGTGAGACAGCATTAAACACCGGTCAACACCTATTCTATAAAACTGTCGCAGACCGCGTTTTCTCTTAACGTTTTGGTCTATGGTCAATGATTTAAGCGATCGTTTTGTTTTTATTCATTATTTGGGAGCAAATTGTATTTCGGGTATAATAAAATAATCATTATCTACACTACACAATAATAAATTTAAGAAAAAAGAAAATAAAAAAGGGTTATTCTGAAATAAAATATGTATAAAATCATTTTGCGGCAAACCTACAATATTAAAAACTAGCAACGGCAAATGACCTTGATCGCTTTAATATTGCATCAAACTTATAATAGTAATATGAAAATTTTACCTACAGCACTCGGGGATAACGCAGTGTTGTTTTTTTTTTTCTTCAGAAAATCAGTCTTTAAATTTAAAGATTACTTCTCATATCCAAATGTACATATAATATCGGTGTAGGCTAGTTTATGTTGATTGCTGTTGTTCTAGAACTTAAATCAAGCAACAGTAATATATTTGTTACAGATTTTAAGGCCCCACCGGCACCGGAACTAACAGAGTCAGAGTTCCCAAGCCTTTCGAGCACTCGCGGACGGGGCCGCGGTAAGTACCATACTTAAAGTAGCTTTTTGACCCTTTCCGGGTCTTTAACTGAGGCCATAAGCACTATTGCCAAACTATAAAAAATTAAAAAAGTGGCGCCTAAGGAGTGCGAAATTTTTTTTGGAATTGAAATTCTTTTGTACGTATTTTTTTTCCTCATAGATCTCAATTTTGCTTCCGTCGGTTAATTTTTTAGGACTCAGATCTCAAAATGGTAATCATGTTTTTTTTTGACGACATGGAAAAATTTCACGGTTCAATAAATAAAAGTTCGAACAAGTAAAAAAACAATTCAAAAATACATTTAAGTAAAAAGTAATATATTACAATACACCATTTGCTATTTTTTAAAGTTTTGTTTTCAATCCGATATTTTTTTAAGCTAATGCTGCCAATAGTCTGTGGACCTGTGTCTCATGAGGTCTACATTCGTCCATGGTTTTGAACACTTCATGGGTTAAATCTGCATTATTCGTTTTACAGGACGAGGAGGTATCGGTGGCAGTTTCTCTAATATGAAAATCAACGAGTAATTTTCCATCATTTCTCATACAGTATTTATTAATTAGATTCGACTTTGTAAATAGAAATGTTCTATTTAAGAAAACAAATATTTCTAGAATACTGTTCTATTCTATCGTCCACGCAATACCTAAGGCCCTATATACAGACGCACATTTAAAAATGTAAAAACTAATAAATTATACATCGTTTATCTGCTCAAATAGATGTCCTTTTCGACGGTGTTTTAACGCTCGTGTGTATGGGACCTTAATTTAAAATGTAGAATGTTCTTAATGTTTATAATCTTTAAAAAAACTTGTATTTTTGCGTTTTTTTCTCAAATATTAGTATTAAGATTGATTATAGATCAGCCAGGAATATTATCCACTGAAAAATATATACTGTAGAATATATTTATAAATAAAATTTGATGAAAACTCTCTTCATATATATAATTCATTCAAAGTCTTCAAATTTTCGATTAAACGTCTAAAAACATACTACAGTGTCGTGTCGTGACGCGCAATAACACTATTTGCAATGTGTAGTTTTATCTGTTCTGTAGTTAAAACTATAGACTGCTCAAATTCTGTCCTTCAATTCTATTGATAAAATAAAAAAAATAAAACGCTATAATATATATTTCGGCTGCTTCGTCCCAATCAGTTTTTGTTATTAATCTTATTTATACCCTTTTCAATATAATACCGTTAAAATTCAACAAGTTCGTTAATATTTTTTTATGCATTAAAAATAACACGTTAGTGCATTAAAACTTTATAAAAATTTATTGTGTTGTATCGTGACGCGTCATAGCGCACACTATCGCTGTGATGTTTTAGCAGCAGCGACTTATGTCACGATTAATGTTTGCAATTTTAATACATTACTTTTCAGGAATTTGCTATTAAAGTAGTAGTCGCGGATTGAAAAAGAAATGGGAATTATCTGTCAAAGTAGGCTCAGTTACAATATTACAACAAAATTGTTTCGATTTGTAAAATTTATTTGTCTGTCATCTATATGACGGATTGATGATACGGTATTCTAGCAGTTTAAACGTTTGTAACATTATTTCGATTTCTTAAATTGGATCTAATAAGCACTTATGTCGTGAGTTGCACAGATTAACTTGCAACGAAACGTTTTCACGTCCAAAATCCGTAATAAATAATGGGGCAATTGATAACCCGTCTCGGGACCCATCTTACGTTAATTGTAAGGGTAGAGAAACGGGACGACCCTCCGGGGGAGTTTGTCAACAATAATCACGACTCAGTACATTATGTCATACGAAAACACAATGCATCATGTTATGCCACAACACAATGCATCATGTCGTGTCACAACACAATGCATCATGTCATGCCACAAAACAATGCATAACGTCGTACCAAAACAAAATGCGTCATGTCACGCCACAACATAATGCATCTGTCTAAGCATACTTATCATATAAAATCACTACGTTCATGACGCGTCGCCTCACTGTAGGTGTTCTTTATCTGTAATGTTAACAATTGGCCTCTGTTTGAAGATTTGTTATTAATAACGTTTCGCTATCATTAGGCATTTGAAATCGTATTGAATAAGTAAACTTCTTCGTCGGTGTCTAGTATCAAACGGGAATAAAATTTCCTTTGGTATTATCTCTAGTATATAAGTTTAGATAGTGTTTATTAATATTGTATTGTACTAAGAATTCCCTTTTTGTGCATTTCTCTCTCTTATCTGATATTCGAACCGAAACTAGTGGTCGTATTGAATAAATATATAATCTTATATTACAAAATTGTGAACTGAATTAGTTTCTACATATTTGTAATGTATCGTCAAAATATGTCGAATAATTGCGTCAAAGTATTTATTGAAGTCGTTAACTACAGTTAGTAAATAAAGAAGTTGTTTCATTTAACAAACGATGATAATGTGTTATTTGCATTCAATTGAGTTGATCCTGATAATATAAATATGTGATTCTCAACCTCATATTGCCCCTAAAATTGATATACGTAATGGCCGTGGATTATTTTCGTTGTTTTATTAATTTTTGGTTCTTTAAATCATCCATTTTGCTAAATTCCATATTCATAAAATAATTGTAATCGATCGTTTTAGTATAGATGTGAAATGAGAAAACGTTGGTTTATTTTTACATTTGTAATTAAATTGTAACGCATACGTAGGACTTTAACGAGAACGAAGACTTATTGTGTAATATGACATATTTTTTGTTATTCTCTCTTATTTTTATTAGTGCGTACAACTTAAATTGGGAGTACCTGATAGTTATTTCTCATTTATTTAACGTTTGTATAGTCTTATAAGTATAAATAAAAACCAGAGGGATATTATTATTTCCCCTGAAAATATATATAAGTGAATTCAGTGTCGTTACGGTCGTATAAACTTTTTTGTGATAAGTCTCTTATCGGGTATACATAATTTTGTTAAGATTCAAGCCGATCAAAGCAATTACTTATGGAATTTGAACATAACAGGGAAGATACAGGGTCCGTCACGATTTTACGTGAATAGGATAAAATGCGTATGGGAGAGTGAAATAAAGGAAAAAACGGTATGAACCCTATATTTTTTATATTTGTATTTTTTGTAACTATCCCTATTACTATAATGGTATGAAAAAGTTACGAGAGTGGCGAAGGTGTCTGAATTACTTATACTGAAGAAACTTCTGATTCAAGAATACCGAATAATTTGTAAAATATATTTAATTGGAGGCTACGTTTAAGAGTTGGTATTCAATTATTCCAATTATTTCGCGTACGTCAATGTCAAATATTGCTGTGTAATTGAAAGTAATACAGATTTAATATAACATAAACTTTGTAACGATTCATGAGGGCTGGGTTTTAAAGGTTGGGAAGCGACGGGGACCCGAGTAAAGTTGAATTTGAAATATTTGATAATTAAAAAGCATGAGTACTTTATGTGACTTTCTACTTAGGTTTTTTTTTTTGACGTACTAAAAATAAAAACTTATAACCTGTGGCTAAAACCTCCTGTTGCACTTAAATACAACTCAACGAACTTCTTGAATTGGAAGTCATACTATGTTACTCAATCCAATGTTTTTGGAAAGTGTTATGAAAATGATGTATTAGTAATAATCTGTCGCTATCTGTAATTTGATTAATAAAAGTAGTCCATCTTTTGTGATATTATTAATGAGTCATTAATGATATTGTAGTTATTAAAGATATTTGGTGTTAGATAAAATGCGGTTTTTATTTTGAAACTCCTGAAGAAATACTTTCCTTTGCCGAACAGTCTAATGGAAAGCGCAAAAAGTATCACGTGTGCAGTTTACGGAACAGCAAGTAGAAGTGTAATCTACAAAAAGGATAAAAAAATTAATATAAACGAATGACATGAACAATAAACCACCATCAACTAATACAAGGAACGATTTTCCGTACAGAAGGATTAAAAAATCGATATGTGACCGACTCCACGGTTTTACTGGATTTTCGTTACCATCTTATACCCTCTTTTGTATCAAACATAGCTACTAATGTTTTATGATCCGTCTTTAGTATAAATTTCCTATCATAAAGGTACTTATGAAATTTTTTAACCTATAATTTACCACCAAAGCCAAGA
Organism: Antheraea yamamai; assembly: GCA_036509395.1. Taxonomy (NCBI): domain Eukaryota; kingdom Metazoa; phylum Arthropoda; class Insecta; order Lepidoptera; family Saturniidae; genus Antheraea; species Antheraea yamamai. Next base: position 4,230,729 of record AP028441.1, read on the forward strand.
AGTTTTAGTTTTAAATAATCGGGCACCTAATGCCCGATGGGTTCAAACGACCGTTAGCATATGCCTCCAGAGTACTCCACGCCACAGAAAAAGGTTATTCGCATTTTGATAGAGATAGACCTCGCTAAATATTAATAGGTCTTTTATTTTATTGAAAGCTTTATTACATTCTTCCGACCAAACTTATTGTTCTCCTTTTATGAGTAACTTGTATAAAGGTGCTGTTGGGGTCAGTTGGTTTGAGGCTTCAGAAGCAATAAAACATTGATTGACTTCAGTGACTTCAGTGGACTGTTTATTTTAACTTTCGCAATGTATATAAACGTATGTAACGAGCCGGTGACAATACATATTTTCCTCGGTTTAACACTACAATTATAGTCTTACAAGTAGTACATTATACGTGCCTTATTGCCGCACGTTCATCCATAAATTTACATAGTTCACATAAATTCACATTATATTTTTAGTGATGGTTCCGTATAACATTAGACAAATAATAATAATAATCGTATTGGCGGTTATATTTGAATTATGACATAAAGGATATTTCTAAATATCACATAAGACATATTGAACACAGAAACCAAGTAAACAAGAAATACGACAGTTTATCTGTACGTATATTACGTAAACAAATTTATACACCTAGATATGATAGCTTGTCTGTCTGTACCAGACACATTAAACCTGCACGTATATCGTATTTATTAGTATAATATGACATCCCATTACGCATAATGAGCATTGGTATATATATATATGAGAACTCATCTGTTCGTAGTACATAGAGAAACATTTATTTACAACATTTATTTATAGCTCATCTGTCCGTAACAGGTGCTAAGATCATATTAATATATTTTTTAAATATCCTATAGTACATAATTATCCCTTTCTTTACATGGCGAAATCCCTAGCGGATACACCACCCTCCCGGGGGAGAGAGTGGGTTATGTCCGATTCGCACGCATTAAAGCCCCATGGTTGCTCACTACCGCCATAACAGGGGACAAGGTATGACAAGGTACTCCGCATGTTGCTTCGACGGCCGGCCCTAGTCCTGGTCCTACAGTGCTAGAACAGAGACAGCCTGACGTTAGACTAGACTGTCACCCAGATGGCCGAACCAGTGCAATGGAGAGTAGGGCCCCCGACTCGTCTGCCCTTGATTTGGCTTAATGACGTAACGAACATAGGACTAATCAATCGCCCCCCACGTCCATCCAGCTCGCCCTTTAGCAGGCGGTGGCCTGCACTTGATGCCTCCCATCATGTGGTTTGCCTGCCTGTCGACGTCGGCACACACGGCACAGTGCAGTTGGGCAACCGTCCAATGCCTTGTGGCCGGACTGCCCACGCCGAAAACATAGAGATCCTTACATAATCATAACTAAAAATGCCCGAAGTTCTGTTACTGTGGTAGGTCTTGGTGCATTTTTATTTGCTTTTACTTTCTCTGCATTTCTTTTTATCTCTTCTGAATCAATAACGTACCCTAAATATGTAACATTTAGGGAGAATTAACATATTTCTTTACTTTTCTACCATTTTCCTGTAATCTTGTTAAGACTTTGTACAAGGTTTCTAAGTTACTTTAAGGACTTTCTCCTGATATAATTTCAAGTTGCGCATTATCTGACAATATATCTTTAAAATGTTAATATATAGATATAATATACTTATATTCTCAGCGTAAATAAATTTTGCAACCACACAAAAAGTAATCGCTCAAGAAATTGTATTATGGAACTCTTAAGGTAATATGTTGATGAGCTTATTAGAAAGGCATCTTCTATCGTCAAATTTACTATTAATTATAATGTTGAATTTTACACTGTAAGTTGATCATTTTTTTTAATTAAAAATACGGAATGAGTTGAAGTCTTCAAATTTTGCATTAGTATAAATCAAAAGATTAAATTCTATCTCCATCTGTAAGTAGTTTTTAATATTTCACAATTTACCCACTCATTGAACTCTTCTACATTGTTGTGTTTGTTGAGCTATGTAGACGCAACCTAGGTAAACAAAACAAAATTGCCGCCAAACTAATCAAAAAACAATATAATCATATGGCATACATATACAGTCAAACATGGATAAGCGAGAGTTCAAGGGAGCACAATCACATTCTCGCTTATAGAGGTTTCTCACTAACCCGAGTTTCTCGATAATGCAGGTACATGCGTAGCGTTTCTCTCTTATAGAGGTACGCAGCAATAACAAGTTACAGCAACTTTATAAGGATAGGTATCAAGATGCTTACGAAAACAAAACAAAAATTCATGCACTATGTAATTTTATTTTATTTAGAACTTATTTACACTAAAAAAAATCCGTCAATTTCGTTTGGGTTTCTGTTTTTGTATTTTTAATGTTTTTCTCTAACTCATAAATTTTGTCGAATATTGCTTGATCAACAACCGCCACGTATTCAAAGTACTGATGGACCGTCTCCAACGCATTTAAAGCTAGCTTCATTGGAATGATCTTTATTTCTGTTCCCGGAATCTGTGCCTCGTCTTCACTGTCATTTCCCGCAATACAGGTGTTCACACAATTCTTAACGATATCGCCGTCGGTGTGTTCTCCAGCGGTAGTTACGTCGTCGCCAATTTGAACGAAATCTTCGAAGCTCGGCATTAACATATTGGATTCGTGAGACACAAGCTTAGTCCATTCCTCGTTGCTAGATCCAACTTCAACATAATTTTCCTCTGGCAGGTATTGCTCATCTGTACTTTTCCAAAACCCAGCTTTCTTGAAGCAGTTTTTGACAGTAACGTCAGTGACTAAGTACCATGCTTTTCTAGCAAATTTCATAGCTAGAAGTACGTTAACGTCAGGGCTGCTGTTTCCTTCCAGACTCGTAAGAATATGTTTAACGACTTCTCTGTGATAAAAGCGTTTAAAAGTGTGAATGATGCCTTGACCTAATGGTTGAAGTTTACTAGTGGTGTTAGCAGGTAAAAACATTACTTTTACGTTTGCAAGTGTTGGTAAGTCCGTATGGGCAGCACAGTTGTCAATGAATAGCAGATTTTTTTTTTCGGTTTATCTTCATTTGTTTGTCAACTTTTTTCAACCAATCTTTAAATAATGTCTTGGTCATCCAAGCCTTTGTATTATTGGCATAATCAACGGGTAGGGTCTTGACGCCTTTAAAATATCTAGGTCGCTTTGATTTCCCGATGATAAGAAGTGGGAGTTTGTCTGTACCACTCATGTTTACACACTGCATACACGTTACATTTATATTCTTATTACTAGCTGACCCGTGCAACTTCGTCTGCACCAAATCGGTTATCACTGGTTTCAATTGTATTTTTAAACGCAAAAAAATTTAATAAACCTAAAACCCTATTGTTGCCACACCTACCGTTTCTAGTTGTGAACCCAAACTGTC
>AP028441.1:4234637-4343336 GCA_036509395.1 Antheraea yamamai
GTGGCTAACGAAGAGGCGGGTCACTTTATGTTAAGTGATCACCGCCGTCCATAGACACCAGGGGAGTTGCAAGTGCGTTGCCAGCCTGTGTTTGGGGGAAAGTGGGGGGGGGGGTGTAGACGGGGGGGGGGGGGTGTAGACGGGGGGGGGGGGTCCGACGCTCTCACTGACCGAACGAAACGCAACAATGCTCTAACACTGTTAGTTACTTCACGCCGGTTTTCTGTGAGAGGGTGGTACTACCCCGAGCGAGCTGACTCATTTATGCTGAAACCAGTAGTAGCTTCAGCATCGCTCTACCACCTACACATATATACCTACTATATTTTATGCACATGTGTATAAGTGTATTTTTTCGCACGTTTCGTAGCGTATACGAAGTGCAGTATAAATGGTATCTTCTTTATTCATATTCATTGTGCGAGTAACGTTACCATTGAGTATAAAGTCTCGAGTAAGAAAGATAATATTCCCTATTGATAACTTCACTTGATTATTTAGGTATGTACTAATTTATTCCCTATAATTGCATTTACAAAACGCATGTTATGTATTAATTAACTTAAATTTTATAACACAGAAACCGCATCAACAACCCTAGTACACTTAACAGGTAAATATGTACGATTAATAAGTAATCTATCTGCTTAAGGGCATGACATTCCGACCGTTATTCTGTAAAGAACGGTGTATTCTGTATTTGGACTTTGGACCTTGCGCGTTTGATATCAGACGTTTCTAGACTGAATCATGCGGTAAGCATGAACTTACACTTATTGGCGAAAGATAATATCGTGATGACATACTAACATTATTGTGCAGTATTTTTGTTCAATTAATGTATTAATAAACTCTATAATAGCGTGTATAACATTCTTTAATTCTATAACATTATTGCTCCGAGTGCCAATAGATGTGAAAAACAGACTAATGTTAATAATTTCAATAGGTATACATTATGAAATTTAAATAATTCACATTTTATTTAATTTAAAAAAAGTGTGTGTGTACTTATGTACACGCGTTCGAAGTTATACTTCTTTGGCGTAACAAGATAAAAATCTTTTCAAAAATTTTATCTTTCGCCTTATTCTACGTTTGTAGAAAAAACGACACTAACAATAGAAAAAAGGTATTTAATGCATTGAAAGTTTTAATACAAAGAAACAAAGTGTTGACTATAGCTAACTTCAGGGTGTCGGTTTTTCGTGACGGTGTGCGCGCACATCGTAAAAATTTATTCTCATCATTTTGTCCCTAACGCGCCAAAAGAAGTATAACTTGATAAAATCCTTAGGGACGTCAAAATTCAAAAGAGAACACAGTCATTTATCACACAGTCACAGTTATTTTATTGTTTTGAGTTTTCACTTATGTCGGTAGCCCTTATGACTCCTCCACCTTTTAAACTCAGCGTCTGGAGAATCGTGGTTTATAACCAGTGGAATGAAATCCCGGCATGCGCCAACAAATATTTCGAACTTTGTGTACAATTTACCAATTTCAATTGGTAACATTATCGGCTATTGGTAGAGGAAAACAACGTGAGCAAATCTGAACTTGTGAAACTTTCTTGTAATACTACAATATGTGGAAAAATATTACATACAACTGTGTTTTAAATCGTCAATATGTCGTGGGCTGAGAGAAGAAGACCTTTAGCTCAGCAGGGGAACTCTTACAGGGTAATATTATTACATACAAAGTAACTTCACTGTATCTGATTAGGAGTAACCAAAAAACAGTGACCAACCCTCTAATGTCGGTCTCTAAGCTCTTCTGCAGCTCGATATAGTCTAGATGATCACGAAACGTAAGCAAGCAAAAGAGCGTCACTGATAGATTTATTGCCGTGTACGGTAGTACAAGTAACTTACCACCTCATTAGGATAATGGATATACCAGGACAGGTCAGGCAATACGTCATTCTTAAGAGTATAACTAAGCCGAATGTTACACAATTCTTATGTCCCAACACTCGCCAAACCCTAACATAAGCTAATATTGAATACAAATAATAGGATAAATCACCTTCACCAATTATTCTGAACGTCATTAATATCAATCTCTTAGTGAGAACTAATTTAACAATATAAGTTACGCCTACTCAATTGTTATTAGCAATACGAGTAAATTCAACTTACAGAAATATATTATAGCAGGCGTTAGTATTATCAATTCAGTTCATTAGAAGTTATTTGGGTTTGTAATTATTTCGTTGAATTTTGTACTTCTAGTAATTAAGCGAAGTAAAATTCACCCACAGACTTTCCTCTATTTTGATATAATTTTATATTATGTTCTTCATCCCTTTCTGCCAGGATTTCCTATTTATTTTCATAAATGAGAAAATTTGACGATAGATGAATGTTTTGTCACTTTTTCATGCAAAAACTACTGAACGGATTTTGATGAATCTTTGCAGTAATATAGCTCATATACTTCATAAAGCTGTTGTTCAAATTAGCTAAAATATAACGATAAGTGGCAAGTAAGTTATAGAATCCTAACATCAGAGAGCTATCTTTATATACGTTACATAGATGAAACCATGGAAGTGGTAGTGTTTTTATAAGTCCGCTGTCCACTGACTACCACTCTCGAGTTGAAAATCTGTCGCTAGGCACCTGTTGGTGGTGGGTTTCGTCAGCTGTACTTGAGAGCCGGCCCCTTTAGATTTGGCGTGTTTACCATCTTAAATCCCATTGCCAATTAAACTCAGAGGAAGTTGTGGGCGATTGCTTTTAACCTATCCATATAAATTATATTGGAGTGTATGTTGTTTATCAACCATAATCTACAAAACTGTTAAACCATTTTCAATGAATCTTCACCAGGCTACATAACATTATACATAACGAATTTAATAGAAATATTATGCGTTTGATCATAATTTTATCTCTGCCGGAACACACCAATGGGTGTTTAGCGACAGATTTTTAACTAGAGGTAGAGCTAGCCAGGCGGAATTAGAAAAACCCACCATAAAATTGCAATTACAAAAGAAGAGACAGGCCACACTTAATCAGTATTAAACACATAATTACCTATAAAATAACAAATAGTGTCTTCAGGAGTCTTAACTAGACAACTTATCATAATGCTTTGTCCATATTGACTAAGCATTGATGATAAAATTTAACAGATATTCAAGAATTGATTTCAATACTAATGACATAATAGAATACGACAATATTACAAATAAAGATACCCCACAATTACTTCTGTTAATACACGTATGTAAAAGAAAAACATTATCACAAGAAATAACTCACGAACTAATTAAGTGTTCCTATAAAATTTTTCACACTAGTACAATATTATAAGCTAAATATATATGCCTAAGTACACGGTACGAACCAAACAGCTGTATACACAATCAACTCACTTGAATACATTATTCCGAACGTTTTAAAACTGAATTATATGAATTAAATATAATTTTTATATCACAAATTTCGACTCCAACGTGTTACTTTCGCTCCGATGTGGTAGCCACTAATGATAACGTCCGTATGATAAACAAACCTTTATCGCTTGTGTATCTGTGAATTAGAAATAACGATAATGTACTATAATCCATATACTCAGCTTAAATGAACTGTTATTAAGACGGATATTCAAATAAACTAAACGTTTATAAATTGTGTTTATTTATATATCACATTAATAATTGGATTACGGGCCTTATTCCGGGTTTAAAGCTACTCAACCGAAACGCTTTCGTAATAAACTCATGAAACGTTGTCAGTTATGTATAATTTGCTCTAACTTGAGAGATAAAAAATTTATATTTCGATTCAATGCCTTAATATTTTGTAACTACAAATTAAATACAATGTTGATTATTCTTATTAATTGTAAATTTCATCCGTCTCGAACAGATGTCGCTTTAAACTAGTTTGTTGACAGAAAATTGTATTACCGACTGTTATAAATATATCATAGATGGCGCCACGATTTAATTTTGAATTTATTTTTCAGTAACTCGCTACAGCAACGCGTAGCCAGGTCAGCTAGTATATAAAAATTACATGTTCTTTGAGGGCCAATGACGTTCTTATAGTACCACCGTATGTGAGGAAATATATAGCTGTGGATTTCTTGGAGTTTAAATCGCTGTATGTCGCCATAATCGTATACTTTCCGTCAGTTGGAAGCCTATGGCCCTGCAGTGGGTCTATTACAAGCAGATGACGATGATGATGGGGTTTAATCTAAGACTAGATACATAGATAGATACATAGTTTTGGTGCATTTTTAAAAGTATATATCCTGGACTCAGTATTATTTTTTGCTGATTTTTTTTTGTATTGATATAGCTAATTTCTGACCTGACTTTTATTTGTTAATTCAAGTTCGATTGCCCATATATTATATAATAACATTACACATTTATCGTCACGTATTTTGTATTATAATTAAATCTTATAATTAATTAAATTATCATTTCAAAGATTATTTACTATAACGCAGTAGTAATCGATAACATTTCAAGATATGAAAACAACTAATAAAATTTCTATGGTGTACAAAGTGCTAAAAGACATGCATTTAAATCCATTTCATTTCCACATGATGTATCCTTTAGGTCCTGATGGGACTGGTGGGAACGTGCAAATAGGTCCAACAGGAGGAAGCGGTGAAAATAAGAAGGGATTTAAAAGAAAGCGTGGAGCGGTAGGCGATCTTGCCTGTAAATTAACCAAAAAACAGAGAACGCAAATAAAAAGCGTGGTCTAACCTGCAACTCAGCACCTCGTTCTGAGCAGCGGCGTCTCAGACGAGAAGAGCGTTGTCTGTATTTTTGCGGTTAATTTAAGCAAATATAATCGTGAGATAATATAATATAATATGTATATTATTGCGATTTCTCTTTAAGTTTTTCAGAGTAACTTCACTTTATCTGATGAGAAGCACGATGAAACCAGAAAACAATGAGCAACTCTCTTATTTTCTAAACTTTGCAGTTTCTTTATGGGTTAAAATGTGATGTGTGTTTTTGAAGTTATACTTCTTTTGGCGCGGGAAAAATGATGAGAGTAAATTTTTACGATGCGCGCGCACACCGTTACGAAAAACCGACACCCTGAAGTTAGCTATAGTCAACATTTTGTTTCTTTGTACATTTGTTGTTTGTATTTATTTGTATTAAAACTTTCAATGTATTAAATACGTTTTTTCTATTGTTAGTGTCGTTTTTTCTACAAACGTAGAATAAGGCGAAAGATAAAATTTTTGAAAAGATTTTTATCATGTTACGCCAAAGAAGTATTACTTCTAACGCGTGTACATAAATACACACACACTTTTTTTTACTTTATTGTTGGCAACTTATCTTCTAGATTATTATCGCCAGTACCATAGTAGGTAATAATATTACAAGTGTCGTGTGATAATTTCAATATTCTAACAAGACGGTGGCTCCCTTCTTAAAACTGTCAAGTGAGGTTTTGTAGCATCTTAAAAATCATGCTCCATTATTTCCCACCTACATCACTTGTGTATAATAACCGGAATATATTACGTAAAACACCATCAATATTACAAAATATAGAGTGAAATAATACAAGATTATGATTTTTTTTTTCGAACTGACTTCGCTATTGACCGAGCAAGGTCTTATCGTCGATTATGAATATAAGATCCACTACATGACAGACTAAGATGTCGTCATAACTTATAACCTGTTGTTTGTTTAGTTTCATTTTTGGTAACCAATCTTCTAGTAGATTATTACTGCCATTGTTGAGTAGCTAATGATATTACAAATTTCTCGCAACCATTTCTATGTTCTAACAAGATGGTGGCCCTTTTGTTAGAACGTTCCTAGAAACTTTTTGTGGCAAGTCAGCAGAGAGTGAAAATGTAATGTGTTGCGTCAAATTTCAAATTGTCTTCCTTTATATCTATATTACATATCTATTCGAAAAGCGTCTGCATATTCCGTACTTTATCAATGAGATCCAGGCCAGAAACACGTCTCATTGTCTAGAGCGTAGCTATTAAATTTATCTATAAAGGACAACCGGGTCCATTCGAGGATAAATAAATAAAAATCATTTACCGAATATATGTGATCGCATGATTTCAAAACGGCTACGGATATTATTTGAATAATTTTGTTGTGTTTCTTATTTGTAACAGTAAGAGCAAGGTTTGTATGAAAGAAAACTTTTAAATATGTTAGTGAAAACTGAAAAAAATGGGTAAAAAATTATCTTATAAATAATTTGACGACGAAGAGTGACGGATTGAAATAGAAGATAAAGAATTTCAAAAATATTAACAGATTAACAGTACAGTAACTGTTCTTTTGCCGGTTTATTCCATTACAAGAATAAAGGGAAGGTTTGATGTGTTTTTCTTCATTATAACACCCATGCGATTCACGGGGTAGTTAAAATTGTATAAATAAAAACCAAATAAATAATTTTACAAACGACACTTTAATAGAAAATTTTAAACGTCTATTACAAATTTCATGTCTTGTTTTCAATGATATTATAACTCAGTTGTAAATACATATATAGTACTAGCGGACCGGGCGGACGTTGTCCTGCCTTGAAAACAAAAAAATCCTAAAAGTCGACCGCAGCGCCACCTACCGGGTCCAATTGTGAATCTAAACCATTCTCGGATCCACTCGAACACGCACACAAAATTTCATCAAAATCGGTCCAGTCGTTTAGGAGGAGTTCAGTCACATACACACGCACACAAGAAATATATATATTAAGATATAATGATAGTTTATTGCGAACTTATTTACCTCTTATTTTAATTATTGTGATAATTAAAGCTTTTATATAAATTAAAATAAGCACCAGCGAAATATAAACTATTAATATATTAATAACTGTATAAAACACATATATATACATACAATAAGAATGTAAATCCAACGTGTCTGTCTGTTTGTTTGAACACGCATCACTGCTAAATTACTGCATTAATGATAAAATCTGTTGAATAAATAACAAAAAGTAAAGCCTATCTTCGAGTAACATTTAGTCTTTGATTTATTAGAATCGGTTCGGTCTATCAAAAATTATTGTAATCTTAATTAGGACCCGACTTAAGTACGAGAATAAAGTAGATAAGTAAATGAGCTTAATACATTCAGATGACTTTATTAATCACTGTTTTTTACATAACATTTTACGCGGACTAAGTCGCGTGCACAGCTAGTTTTGAAATTCTAATCAGGTACACAATTCTATAACTCTTATATCCAGGTATTTTACGACGAAACTCTACTTTTATTATTAACTATTTATGCCCCGTGGTTTTCCTTATGTTCCTCTTTCCCACCTATGGTCTCTGATTCCCCAACGCGTCATACCAGCTCACCCACAGAATTACTTCGGTATTTGTTAGCATACTTTCTGACCTACATTTGTCATAATAATTACTTCTCTCCTAAAGGTCGTGGCATAATGTTAGATAATATATCCGAATAAACATGTTATAGAAATAAAATAATTTTTGAAATTGACTGGTTGTTCCAAGGATTACTACGTTCAAACAAACAAAGAAACCATAACACTACTCACAATAAAAGAAAATTATGATTATGAATAACATTATAATAAAAGTTCTTAAAGTTACATTTTGGCAGGAAATAAAAATATAATCTAATATTAAACTGTAACTTAAAATAATAACATTATGGTAGCCTTCTTCCGTATCCGAATGTCGTTATAATTGTTATAATTGATGCGAATTTCAATGGACAGTTATTAATTAACAAATGGTACAAAAAAATATTATTCACTGAACATATAAACCCAGAAACTGACGAATAAAGGATATTTTTAATAATATGGATGCTCAATTTCATGCCCGTGGGATGTGACAGCTGAGTGACCAATACTTGCAACTGCTGCTTTGGAGACCACTGCTCCCACACCGACAGGTCCTACCACGCCAACCGCACCAACAGGTATGGAAACCCCGATCCCACCAACGCCAATTCCTCCAAAACCGCTTGTTCCAACACCGCTGATACCTGCTACACCTACTCCACCGATACCTGTCACACCAACTCCACCGATACCTGTTACACCGGCCCCACCGATACCACCAATTCCAATACCACCTCCAGCTCCATACACTGGCACAGGAACTGCTGTAGGTACACCTACAGCATACGGCTGAGGTACAGGTATCCCAACTCCCTGAGTTACCGTAAAAGGCACCGGTTGCGCAACAGGATATGGCACAGGTCGATTAACAGGAACAGCGTAAGGACGATGTAAGATATAAGGTACAGGACGAGGCACGGCCACAGGTACAGGACGAGGTGAGTCGACTGGAACTCCAACGTGAACTGGATATGGGACAGGTCTTGGTACTGATACCGGCACAGCTTGTGGAACAGGTATCGCTACGTTGTTCTGGTATTCTGATACTGTGTGTTGTGTTGGTACACCTGCTATGACGCTGGAAGATGATGACACTGAAGTTGGTGATAAACCTCCAGCTGATGACACGACTCCAGCTGATGTAGCGATGCCGGATGATGAAATGAAGCCAGGAGAAGAAATTACACCAGTCGCTGGCACAATGCCATGTGATACAACAGCACCTTCGAGGGAACGCTTCGTTTGTTCAGCACTCGATGCATAATGTATGCAGAGACAAAGAAGAAACTGTAAAACAAATATACATAAACTATAGTATAATAGTTTAACTGTGCTTTAAGCAATTAAACTGCATTTAGATATTTATAAGCTTTTACTTTTAAAACTCAGTATCGGTCATCTTTTATAAATATTAGGTCTTTACCTATGAAATTGCCGTTTTGTATGAAAAAATTTAAACGAATTTTTTTCATGTATTTTTTAATTGTATTAATCGAAGTAATCACCCATGCAATCAATGCATCTTTACCAACGCAGTGGCAGTTTATTGATGCCCTTCTTAAAGAAATCAGCTGGACGGGAGGCAACAAATTCTTCAAAGGCATTTTGTACTGCCCCTCGGGTATTGAATTTTTTTCCCGCCAAGGAGTTATCCAAATTTTGGAAAAAGTAGTAGTCTGTAGGCGCAAGGTCTGGTGAGTAGGGTGGATGACGGAGAACTTTCAACCCCAGTTCTTGCAACTTGGAGACCGTCTGCTGTGCAGTATGAGGTCGCGCGTTGTAGTGCAGGAGCAGCGGAGACGAATGATTGACCAATGCTAGTTGGAGATGTGCCAGCTTCTCCATCATTGTGTTCAGTTCTTCACAGTACACATCTGCAGTAATGCTCACCCCGTTTGGAAAGAAGCTGTGATGAATCACACCAGCGCTAGACCACCAAACAGTAACCATCACTTTTCTAGGGGTAAGTTTTCGTTTAGGGCGTTGTTTAGGTGCTGAACCAGGACCCAACCAACTTGCTGAGCGCTTGCGATTATCAAACATAATCCATTTTTCATCGCAGGTAACAATGCGGTTCAAAATTCCTTCATTTGTGTGTCTGTTGCGCAGTGCAAGGCACGTCTCGACGCGTACTTCGCGCTGGCGATCATTGAGTTCGTGGGGCACCCATTTGTGAAGCTTTTTTACCTTGCCAATTTGACGCAAATGGACCAATATTGTTTTGTCGCTAACGTCGAAAGCTGCTGCTAATTCAGCCGTAGATTGTGTATAATGAGCTTCCACAATCGCCTTTAATTCGTCATTGTCGACCAAAGTCTTCGGACGACCGCGAGGTTCATTTTTCAGGTCGAAATTCCCAGAACGGAAGCGAGCAAACCAATAACAGGTGGTGCGTTGGTTTGTAGTGTTAGCTTCGTAAACGTCGTTGATGTTGCGTGCCGCTTGTGCCGCGTTGCTGCCACGACGGTACTCATATTCCATAATTACTCGAATTTTTAACGTATCCATGATGACAAAAAAGATTGAAATGCGATGAAAATGTAACACTAATCAATAAACAAATGACTACGTTTGGAAAAAGAATTCCATGTTTTTAAAATAAAATTAATTTGAAATTAGAATTCTTAGCCAAACAAAAATTAATTTGATTTGAAATGGCCAGTACTGCAGAACGGCAATCTCATAGGTAAAGACCTATTATTAATGAAATATTTATTTTAATTTTTCTACAAAAAAAAAACAATGTAATTAATAAGTAAAAACAGTGATATTTCAATTATCATTTTATAATATACTAGCGGGACCGGCAAACGTTGTCCCGCCCTGATTATAAAAAAATCCTGACTAATTATATACCAAAACCTTCCTCATGAATCACTTTATCCACTGGTGAAAACCGCATGAAAATCCGTTCAGTAGTTTTTGAGTTTATCGCGAACAGACAGACAGACAGACGAGGTAGGGGACTTTGTTTTATACTATGTAATGATGTACTAGTGGGCCGGGCGGACGTAGTACTGCCTTGATAATAAAAAAAATCTAAAATTCAACCGCAGCGCCACCTACCGGGTCCAATTGTGAATCTAAACCATTCTCGGATCCGCTGGAACACGCACACAAAATTTCATCAAAATCGGTCTAGCCGTTTAGAATACAGAGACACATACAGAAGAAATTTATATATAAAGAAGACTAGAGGGCCCGGCGGACGTTGTCCCGCCCTAATAATAAAAATCTTGACAAATTATATACCTCAATCTTCCTCATGAATCACTTTATCTACTGGTGAAAACCGAATGAAAATCCGATCAATAGTTTTTGTATGTATCGCGAACAGGCAGGCAGACACGTGGTAGAGAACTTTTTTTATAATATGTAGTGATTCATACAAAACCGAAAAACATAATCAAAATACATTTTCAGTAATTAAGTAAAAGTGACTCATTCTTTTTGTCGATCGAACAATACTTCATTCGACGTAGCGCGTGACGTCACAGCTTCCTAAACATTGCCCTGACATTTACACATTGGCATAAACGCTTTGGCGAAAAGAATATTGTTTAAAACTGTATGACGTCACTTGATTGCCATGAAAAGCGTAAGCATTTTAGTAGGAATATATAAGGATAAAAATGAAGATATATATTTTAAATGAAAAGTGTATATCTACATATTTTTTAGTAGACATAGTAGATGCGTACAGTAAATTAAAAATAATTTCATAATTGTTCGCAATTATCAAGTTAAGTGGGTAAAATACGCCTTCCAATCGGCCATTATTCACTTTAGTATGCCCTTGGGTGAAATTTGGATCTCGATTTGAATGATATCTTATTTTGTGTCTTATAAGAAAATAATCACATTGATTTAGATAATTCTTACTTCTTCGACGAAAAAGAATTCGAAAGAAATTGATTTGTTAAATTTCGATTTATTAAGATTTAATAAAAATAATTCTATAAAATGTATAACTATCGAAATACTTTGAATAACGTAATAGTATAGTGATAATATATATTTATAAATGATTTCCTACAAAATAATTACACTAATCAACTTACATAATGTGTTGTACCCATTATCACTAGTTCTCAAAGTGGAGTAATGAAAGAAAGTGATCTATCTTGTCTAGTAGATTGGTATTTATAACGACACATGAGGTATGAAACGTATATTCTCCGGAAGTCGGATCTCTTAACGCCCTGTATATGAAAGAAAAATCTACCTGTATATATATAGAGCTGTAAAACTAACTCTCCATTAGAATTAATTGAATACCACTTAGGATGATTTTAGAATAACATTAATTGTAAAACTAGTTTTTGCTCGTGGCTTCTGATGTGAGCTGATGATCGGTCGAGTAGTTAAGAAGTTTGTATAGTCACGCTGGGGCTATTGCTGGTTTCAGCATAAATGGGTCGGCTAGCCCGGGGTACTACCACTCGACCCGCAGAAAACCGACGTGAAGTAACAGTGCTTGCGTTGATGCGTTTCGTTCGGTCAGTGAGAGCGCCGGAGGCCTACCTCCCATCCCCCTACCGCCCTCCTCACTCTTCACTTCCCCTGCAAATACTGGCTGGCAACGCACTTGCAACTCCCCTGGTGTTGTTAGCGTCTACGGACGGCGACAATCACTTAACATCAGATGTCCCGCCTATTCGTTTGCCTCCTATGAAATAAAAAAACAAGACGTGAAAACGTAACACACACAAACCCATATTCGCATTTATAATATTCGTAGGGATGTAGTCGGATGTTGAACCATCCAAAACCCAAATTAACATTACATACAAAGTTACTAGATAATGAGAATTTAACCCCACGCCGAGCCAAAAGAGTCCACCTGTTTTGTGCCCATGCAGCACTTTTTATATCTTTAAAATTATTTTGTTTATTATGAATATGTGTTCTCTATGTGTCAAAAAATATTTCTTCTTTTTTTCTTTTCGTTCTTTCCAACATGAATACACTTACATACTGCTGATAAACACCTATTACAAAACAGTAGATTATTAGTTCATATATAAAAAACGATACGAGCGTTATCTGTTTCTAATAATTTAGAAACCTTCATGAGTATGCCCACAACTTACTTAACTTTCAGCACTTATGTCATCTTTAGCTACTAATTTAGAAACCTTTAAGAGTGAGCCTACAACTTACTTTGCTTTCAGCACTTACGACACCTTTTGTTTTAATTTGGAAACCTTCATGAGTATGCCCACAACTTGCTCAATTTTTATCTCTATACCATCTTTTCGTACTAATTTAGAAACCTTCATGAGTATGCACACAACTTATTTAACTTTCAGCAGTTACGTCATCTTTAGCTACTAATTTAGAAACCTTTATGAGTAAGCCTACAACTAATTTTGCTTTCAGCACTTACGACCTCTTTTGCTTTAATTTGGAATCCTTCATGAGTGTGCCCACAACTTGCTTAATTTTCATCTCTATACCATCTTTTCGTACTAATTTAGAAACCATCATGAGTATGCCCACAACTTATTTAACTTTCAGCACTTGCGTCATCTTTAGCTACTAATTTCGAAACCTTTATGAGTGAGCCTACAACTTACTTTGCTTTCAGCACTTACGACACCTTTTGTTTTAATTTTGAAACCTTCATGAGTGTGCCCACAACTTGCTCAGTTTTCATCTCTATACCATCTTTTCGTACTAATTTAGACACCTTCATGAGTATACCCACAACTTATTTAACTTTCAGCACTTACGTCATCTTTAGCTACTAATTTCGAAACCTTTATGAGTGAGCCTACAACTTACTTTGCTTTCAGTACTTACGATACCTTTTGTTTTAATTTGGAAACATTCATGAGTGCGCCCACAACTCGCTTAATTTTCATTAGCATGTAAAATAAATAAAAATTACAATTATAAAATAGCTCTTAAGAAATCCGTAGCCAGTCACATTTAAGGTATGTCTTCGGATAGTATACCCGGTAAGGCGTAAAGTAAACTGGACTACCTAAGTCCAGACATTATACGTAATCGTGTTTCTTGGAGCTCTTATATAACAACAGCCTTATTGTTTACTCGAACAAATCAACGTAAGTTCTCTCGTAGTTAATCACAAATTATGGACATTTCTTGGATATTCCACGTTTCAATATTTGTTTCTTTATGGGTTCCTAACGTTTAACGACAACCTCATCTGATTTTAAGTACACTAAATATAGAGCGGATTGGTTCTCAAGTGCTGGTGCCGGAACACACCAACAGGTCCTTGACGACAAATTTTCAACTTGACTTGGTAGATAGCTAGGCGGACTTAAAAAAAGCCCTACAACTTTATACAAGGTACTCTGTACCTACAACCACGCTATGGTTTCTTCACGATGTTTCCCTTCACGGAAAGATCCGACTCAGTTGCAAGGAGTCAAACCAACTCCAAGTAACACGGTATCCGAACACATTATCAATGAAGCCACCACGGCTTCAAACATTTTATTTACAAACTAGGTGCGCCCGCGACTCCGTCCACGTGGAGCTTTTTTTTTCGCGAACTGACTATGCTATTGACCTGGCAAAGTCTTTACAGCTTCACCGGACGTCCGCGTGGAGCCTAATGTTACAAAACAGTGGCTAATAAATTCATCTGAATGTATTAAGTTCATTTACTTGTCTACATTTCTCTCGTACTTAAGTCGCGTCATCATTAAAATTTACAATAACTTTTGATAGAGTGAACCGATTTTAATGAAACAAAGACTAAATGCTACTCGAGGATGTGCTTTATGATTTTCTTTTTATAAGTTTTATCGTGAACGCAGTACTTTAGCAGTGATGCGTGCTCATATAAACAGACAGACATTTCTATAAATGATTGAAATGTATTTTATTACTTATTCCATTCCAAGACACCTGCAACATTTTTTTCACAAAAATTTAAAAAGTACAGACACGTTATATTTACATTCTTATTATATGTATAGACGAAAATAAACAGAAGTATCCCAACTAAAATTATTAATACAAAAGGGAGTTTGTTCTTTTCGTTTGTTACGCTTTCACGTCTTAACTATTCAATCAATCATCGTGGAATTTTCATACAAATTCTCAGGGTTACAAAAGAAGACACAGGGAGCCATCCAGAAAAACAATACTGTTCTAGAGAGATAGGTCAAACCTTTTTTTCTTGTTTTTTTTTTTAACATGATGAGATCCTAAATACAACACCCTATCACCCCTTCTGCCGCGCTGGACCTGAATAAAAGTACGAGTAGTTTCTTTACATGGGAAATTCTTTAACAGATACCCACCTTGCCGGGTAAGTAATCATGGGTTATGTCCGATTAGCATGGACTAAAACCCCACCTGTAAATTAAGTTAAGGTCACTCCATAGTGACAACATGGAGCCAACTTCATCAGCCCCATGGCCGATATAGTCATAAAATCCGCTAAATAAAAAAAACCCATGGTCTCGTCTCACGCCTCTCGGCCGGAAAACAGAGACTGCCTACAGTACTGCGTCTGTTCCTCTAGCAGATATTTGTTCCTCATTAGGGGCCTCGTCTGCGGTCTGAGAGGTCCAGACAGACCCGTCAAGGGGAAGTTTGGGTATTAGATCAACCCTACATCACGCACCAGTTGTTTATAATTACATGTATTATAGTTACAAAGTAAAAAATATATATATTACGTAGCAAATTAGATACACGTTATATCGTAAACAGTTTATAAGAATGCAAAAAAATATAGGATAATGTAACAGCGCCAAATTAGTACAAACGTGAAGCCGTCACAGGATGTCGGTTACCGTGTAAACATGAATCCACGACAAAAAATCTATATTCATTACTTTTTCCCTATAATTTTATAAAGGGCCCCTTACATGACGTTATTTTCTAAACTAGAAAAGAACTCTTTTTTTTTCAAATAATTGGTATAAAATATAATAATGTAGCATTCGTTACAAACATAATTTTATTACAATTTTTAAAATTTTACAATTCTGTCGGTATATTTCAAATTTTGGGATAAGTTATATTTATAGATAAACATGTTTTTAAAGCGTCTTATTATTTAATCATTTTAATTATATTAGTTACTAGCTGTGCCCGCGTCTCTGTCCGCGTGGAACATAATGTAAAAAATCAGTGACTAATAAAATCATCTGAACGTATTAAGTTAATTTACTTATCTACTTTTCTCTCGTACTTAAGTCGCGTCATTATTAAAATTGGAATGGCTTTCAATAGAGTGAACCGATTTTCATGAAACCATCACTAAATGTTAATCGACTATACTATGATTTTCTTGGTGCTGTTTTATCATTAACGCAGTATTTTAGCAGTTATGCTTGTTCATACAATCTTTTTCGCAAAAATCTAAAAGGTACAGACGTTAGATTTACATTCTTATTATATGTATAGATTTAAGAGTGAGGGTGTAACATATTATCATTATATCTATATAATGTAATATTTTATCGTAAGTATTTTTAAGTTGTTATGCTTAAATCTCTTCGGTAATAGAAGTATTGCAGTACGGTTGAGTTTTATCGAGCTCTCTGAAATAGAACCTTTTGGACGTTTACGTCAGAAAATAGAGTTACTACCTGATGACCGATCATACCTTTATGCTTTTTATCAAAAACGAGCGGGCCTGGCAGACGTTATCCCGTTCTGATAATAAAAAAAACTTTGACACATTATATACCTAAACCTTTCTCGTGAAAATTAGTTCAGTAGTTTTTGAACTTAGAACAGACAGACAGACAGACGTGGCAGAAGACCTTGTTTTATAATATGTAGTGATGATAATTAATTAAAATAAAAAATGGAAATCTATTTCAAAAACAATTTCCTACAGTAAAAGTTAGCGCCATATATCCTGTCCTTAAGAAATAGAGTTACGTGAGTGCCGGCCATAGTGTCAGCTATTCCTTTATAGACGGGAATGCGGTCCGACTAGTCTATTGCCGATTACGGTTACCCCATCATTCGTCTTTAGCTGACGTTAACTGCGAATTAAAAGTCTTTAATGTTTCCTACTTCATTAACAAATACGTTTGTATGTGTTTTTAGCCTCAAACGCATTTTTGTCAAGAACATACAAAAAGTATGCGATTGAAATGGGGCGATTCAAGTATTATAAGTACTGAGGGTAAGTGGGGATTCTTGATTTGCTTATTTATGATGACGTGGCCGTAGGGGTTCCGGGTAGTAATAACGTCAGCAATATTTATTTATTAAACCAGAACAGAATAAAAAATATTTATATAAAAGTATACGTAACCATGGGAGGAGTTTTTTTTCTCTAGACTCTTGGTTCGCACCTATTTTCTGCTGTCGTTAATTTTATCAGTCTTGTTTAAAATCGTTTGAAATGTGAGCAACTATTGTTATTATTTTACCTAAATATTATACGTTTGCTACGATACGTTAGTTTACATTAATTACATGTATTTCATATTTTTCATTGAAACTACTACCTTTATGGCGGCTTCAATCTTATCTTTTATTGCCATTTTTAAATTGTAATCTACAATGTCCCGTGCCGGAGCGGCAATGGCCCGATGGATGGACCTACTAATGCATGGGAGGGTTCGACGAAGAAGTTTTTGACGGGATCTTGGAATGTCTTGTAGTGTATATATTTATTTATTTAGTATATTTTTAGTCGTGTTTTACGTATTATACTTTGATTATCGTGCACTAGTGAAATGGATGGGAAATAATACCATGGATTCTGACTTGCCACAAAAACTCCCTGAAAAGTTCTAACAAGAGGGCCACCATCCTGTTAGAATATTGAAATGATCGCAAGAAACTTGTAAGAAGATTGGTTGCCAAATAAAAACTAAACATAAACAACTGTAGCTTCTTTATATACATGTAGATGTCACTTAACGTTAAACTGACGTAAAAATCGTATGACGTCATATGTAAACTGGCTCGGACTACGTGACAAGACTCTAGTATTTCATAACACGCGCAAAGCTGAGATCATTTCGGTTCAGCCCAACGGTTACATCACATCACGTGTTGATTAGAATGCGTATCTTGACCGGTGATGAATCAATTGGGTCAAACGGCACGCGGAAGTCTTTGGACGTTGGTTATTTTGGTCACAATCCCTATTGTAACGGAGATTTTTCGTAAGTTCATTATGTATTTGGGTGTCTGACTTTGTACTTTTTATGTCCTATGAAGGTCGATAAACTTTTTTTGTGAAATCTGCAACTTGAGTTACTGCAAGTTGAATTTAAAGAAAACATGGGGAACTTCTAGAAAAAGGTCTTTAAGCTGGAGTTGAATAAGAAATTCAAAGTTAAGACATGGCGCCGTCTATGAGATATTCATAATAATCGGTACTGCAGTTTTCTGTCAACAAACTAATTTAAAGCACCATCTATGCAAGACTGATGAAACTTACAATGAATAACAATAATCAACATTGACGATCATTTAATTTGTAATTAAAAAATATTAAGGTTATTAATCGAAATATAAATTATCTTATCTCCTAAGCTGAACCAAATTACACATAATGCCAACTTACATGAAGATCGGTTAGTAGTTTCGGAGTTCATCGAGGACAAAAATCATAACCCTGAACCTTTATATATAGAGAATAACAAAAGTGATGAAGTAGATACAAAGCTATACAACAGTTATTAATATAGCGATATTCGTGGTCCTTGTATTTCATGCATAAAATTTCTTTATATTGCTCTTACTCCAACGCTTGCACTCTATTTTTAAATAGGGATTCTGGATACCACCTCCTTTAATAGATAATTGTAAAGATTTGTTGAACATGTAGATCATTGAAACATATTAATACTACAAGGAGGGTATCTGTCGTATTTACGACGTTGAGTTTTAAATATTTTCAGAATAAGGACACAAGGCACATTCTTACCTATTTGTTTATCTATAAGCTTCTGTTTTCTAGTTATCTAGAAACGGATTAGCTGTACTTAGACTTTTCTCCGATTTGTCTCTAAGTTAGATACACCCATTTTTGTTATGTTGTGTGGGCAGTATAGTTCGTTTAAGGATTTAAAAAAAATGATCCCCCGCAAAATGCAAACAGTAATATAAGCACGACCAAACTTGCAAACATGACCCAATCTTTTAAATGCATCGACCGTCACACATTTATTTTGAGACCGCCTTTCTAAGTTCCATCAATATCATCACTAGCCTTTTTTTTTCGAACTGACTACGCTATTAACCTAGCAAGGTCTTAACAGCTACACCGGACTACTAAGGCGAGCGGTTAAGGTACTCAGCCGATCTCATCATTAACCTGTAAGATACCCACTACACGGCCATAGACCTCTTCCCGAAGGAAAGTATGGGCATAGTCACCACGCCAGCACACGACGTCCACAGTTCTATATTTTCCCATATACAGTAGTACTACAAGAACATTTCTCAGGTTCAGGTTTCCTCACGATGTTTTCCTTCACCGTCAGCCGATAGTCTAACCAATTTAAATTAGTAAATGTATGCGAATTTCGAAAAATTCGTTGGTACATGCTGGGGTTCGAACCTGCGAGCATGGGAATGATACTCCACCGGTCAAACCACTAGATCACTATGACTTACTTTCGAGGCTTATTCTCTAATTAACTACAGCTACACCATTATCTAACAGTAGCCTATATTGTTGTCAAACATAGTATGAAAAGAATCCACCGAAATTCCCACAGTAATATATACTCCTACATTCATGTCTAGTCTTGCAATCAAATATCAAGAGACAACCAAGTGAGCCCGTTGAATCGCAATTATCGCAAAGCACTTTAAATACCTCACGTGATTGTTCTAAATGTCCTAGATTTTACTGATAAATAATTAAAACCATGTGATATGGATATTATGTGATTCTTTCTTAACTAATGAACTACTATACAACTATTGTTCCATTGCCATGAAGTTTCTTTTTGATGTGAACATTTCTTTAGCCGCATTGAGCGATTTAAAAATGAATGTATTTGATAGGGGAAAACTTATGGTTTCGCGCCACCAATGACCTCGACATGCTCGTGATATATTGCACTTGCAGACTAGCGACACTTAGATAGCGTTGTGTATACATGTAATGTTAATATTTTATATTGAACTTGTGCAGCCAATCAGTGGCGTAGCTAGGTAACCAAGGACCCTGGGGCAAATTAAAAAATGCGGCCCCACTGCTATGTAAACTGATTAGGTTTTATCAAATAAAAATATGAAATATACAAATACTTTAAAAATGCTAAGCTACTTAAGCTCTTTTTTGTGCACTGCAGGGCAGGTAATAAAAATATTAAACAGTAACAACATAAATTACTATTAATACTTGATGTAGGTTTCGATCGAGATTTCTGGTAAGGATTCGAGGGCCCCCTGAGCTTGAGGGCCCCGGGGCACTGCCCCGCCTAGCCCCTATGTAGCTACGCCATTGCAGCCAATCATACGGTTGATGAATTAATAAACTGTATTAAAATGTATATAACTATTGCTCTGACTGTTAATATATGTAAAAACGAGATTAATGTTAATAATTTCATTACACAAATTATGTGATTTTAATAAAAAATAAAATGTTACAAGAAAAAAAACAGTTATTTGTTTTGACTATTCACTTCTGTCGGCTGTACTTATTACTGTGTCGACATTTTTTATGTCCAAACTTGGCAAAATTAGTACTCTTGAGTGGATGGTAACTATAATTTTGTAATTGAATATCATTATAAGATGCGCATCGTCACAATTACCATCCTCACTTCTGCCGATAAACCCACCACACACTGAGCTGTAAGCTTGTGAACAAAAGTGCTAGTACTACTTGTCTAACAATTTTTAACCCTCTATTAAAACCCGTCACAGTTATATATAGTACATATATATATATATAGTTATACAAAATGTATAATTTTGACGAATCCTTTTTAAGAGTGCATCTATGGTACAAGAAACACGTGTTCAAAATGTTACGCTTCTAGAGACCTCCAGTTAAAGCGATGCGTTGTCCGTAAATTATTCTTTGGAATTTTATTAAATATTTATTGGTTATGCGTTTGACCACAAACTCATGTGAACTTTAGATGACGTATTTTCTAAATTGAATAATTTAACCTGAAATATAAGTTACAATATAATTATGTAATTAAAAAAAATACTATTGCTAATTTCATAAGTTCGAGTATCAACTAAGGTCAAATTTTTCAATCTAAACTACTTTCACTATATAAATACGAATGTAAGTTTTGTTTGTTTATCCGTTATGTTTTCACATATGAAGTATTCTACCGATCTTCATGAAAATTTGCAAGGGTGCAGGAAAGGGCATAACATATCTTTCATAAAAGGTAATAATGTTCCCGAAGGAGAGAAAAACACCAAAGCAAGCGAAGCCGTGTGTAAATCTTTATAGGTATGTATAATTATTCTGCCCGTGTGTACGTGACTGAACTCTTCCTAAACGGCTGGAGAGATTTCAGGTGGTTTCAAGAATGATTCAGATTCACAACTGGAACCGATAGATAGCGTTGCGGTTGACTTTTAGGATTATTGTGATTATCAAGACATGACAACGTCTGCCGGGCCCACTAGTACTAGTATAAAATAAAGATGCTCACGAAAGTACAATGCCATCAAAAACAAAACTTGTAAAAAAAACAAGTTTCGCAACTCAGTTGTGAGAAGTGTAAAAAGTTGTGAGATCCATGTAATAAATACCAAGTCCGTTACTTTATTAAGTCCCTACTTAAGGGACATTCTGTCTTAAGTTATTACGTAACTAGCTAACCTAGCAACACCTTATAGTGACCATACCATTACTAAAAATCTTGTATGTTATAAAGAAAATAGTTTAAAAAGAAAAACTTAGTACACACATAAGTCATGACATAAGTTATACTAACCGCGATGTCAACTGGACTGCATGTTATGTCATATGCGAGTGAAAATGTAATAAAAACTGATACAATCGTCCTATCCTTTTAAATTCTACGAACCGGCTGTCTCGATATTGCCGTAGATTTAACCTGTAAATCTAGAGCAATAAGGTGGAAATTCGGATGTCACTAGTGTAAAAATATTCGTAACATTATATTTTGATTTACTACGGGTGGAATAAAAACGCAAGTCGCTTTGAGGAAACCGCTCTAATTTTACCAGCTAGATTATTCGGTATGCATTTAGAAAACTGTCTATCTTGGTATATAGTATTGTTTATTGATTGAAGTATCTTAGGCTTAGTGGTAACGTGTCTAGAAGCCGGGTCGTCAATACGGTGAAGCTTTTCAAGAAGGCAAACACTCTGAAGAAACAATAGTGTAGACCCGACAATGGCTCTTAGTTTTAAAAATACACGTGAAGAAAACATAGCATAAAGATAAAGTGTTTTAGAATGGCCGCCTTGATCACCCAGTCTCTCATTCCATCAATCTATTGATGGTCGTCCAAATGATACCGGCTTCTAAGCATCTCGGCTGGCTACAATGGCTGAAACAGAAATGGGATGAACTAAAAAAACGAGTCACTGTATCTGATATTACATTATGTGCATAAAAATCGCGACACAGCCAGGAACAGGGTACAGTAGTATATGGTTGTCGTACAGAATAGCAAAGCTTATTAGATTCCCTCCATGCCCAGTCAATGACAATGGAATAAATTATAGTATACACGCTTAGAAATTCAACTACAAATTATTACTGTTTTTTTATTAGTTTGTAGTATATATCTAGGGTACGTGAAAAATTACCTATATTTTTTATTAGTCCTCTTAGAAATGACATCTACCTTGATACTTTTAGAATGTATAACATTAGATATAAACAAAATTTCATCCACATCACTAAAGCAGTTTCCGAGAAATCAATTACCTATACATTACAACTAGCAGCCGCACGCGACTTCACTCGCTTTATATTACAATACTTTATATTTCGCTTTATATTACTCCCTTACTCTCTAGCAACATTACCTTAATACGAATATTGTCGCTGATGATTACACATTCTAAGGCATGCGAGACCTACGACCCACATTTTGGTTTACCGCTTCAAATCTTCTTCTATCTATCTTCTTCTATACATATGTATAATAAAAATGTAAATCTAGCGTGTCTGTACATTTTAGATTTTTGTGAAAAAAATTGTTGCAGGTGTCTTGAAATCATTACATAGTATAAAACAAAGTCCCTTACCGGGTCTGTCTGTCTGTCTGTTCGCGATAAACTCAAAAAATACTGAACGGATTTTCGTACGGGTTTCAGCAGTGGATAAAGTGATTCATGAGGAAGGTTTTTGTATATAATTTGTCAAGGATATTTTTATACTCAGGGCGGGACAGCGTCTGCCAGGCCCGCTAGAGAGTAATAAAATACATTTCAATAATTCTCAGAAATGTCTGTCTGTCTCTCTATCTATCTGTCTGTCTGTCGACCTGTTTATTTGAACACGTTTTACAGCTAAAGTACTGCGTTCATGGTGAAACACTTTCGAGAAAAAAATAAAACATATCTTCGAGTAATATCTGTCTTTGTTTCATTAAAATCGGTGCGGTGTATCAAAAGTTATTAGGTATAATTTTAATGACGACGTGACTTCAGTGCGAGAGAAAAGTAGATGGTAATCAATACATTCAGATGGATTTATTAGTCACTGTTTTGTACATCAGGTTCCACGCGGACGAGTCGCGGGCACAGCTTGTTTTCAATAAGAATTTAGGTTCAGACTTCAGGGTGACACATTGAAGTCATTACTTTGATATGATTATTTTTTTAAAGTAAATTAAAGTATTTTACACCAACTATGAGAGTTATTTGGATCAAACGAATTCATAAAAATGCAGATTTAATTAAAAAACAATGACAAATAAGTCCTTGGCGTCGAATCGTGGAAAGTAGAGCGTCCACGCGTACTTCGAATAACAGGAGATAAGGGCTGACTTAATGAATTTCTACCATCGTGCTTAGTGTTATGGTTTAGATCGCTTTGAGAATAATTGTTTATTTGGCATTTGATACATTCCTTAGTTACATGTTAAGGAGTTGTGGGAATTGGTGTCCATTCTAAATGCAGATTTATTGTTCTCTAGACAGTGATAGGTGTTGTTGTGTTTTCTATCAGCAACAGGCAGCGTCATTACTTATTATAATATATTATCTTCTACATACACATAGGTACAGTTCAGTATCTCTTCCTTAACTATCTTTCAAGCGATTTTATTTCTTTTCTTTTTGCTTAGTAGTTATTT
Source organism: Antheraea yamamai (assembly GCA_036509395.1). Classification (NCBI taxonomy): domain Eukaryota; kingdom Metazoa; phylum Arthropoda; class Insecta; order Lepidoptera; family Saturniidae; genus Antheraea; species Antheraea yamamai. Next base: position 4,258,232 of record AP028441.1, read on the forward strand.
GCGAGCGTTTAACGTTACTGAATTAATACTATTCAACCGTGAGGATTTTTTACTGTTTTCCTTCATCATTAGCCTATGTTAACTTAATATGATATAATATCTTCTATATACAAATAGGTACAGTTCAGTATATTTTTCTTCTCTATCTGTCAAACGAGTCTCTTTCTTTTATTTTTATTCAGTAGCTATGAATGTGGCTTAGTGTTATCGATTAAAAAATTGGAAACAGTGACTTTTTCTCCTTACCATCGATAAATCAAAACCTTAAATTATAAGTCTCTCTCTACTCGCCACACTTTATAGCATTCTTACGTTTGTAAATCTACAACACTTGCTCACTCTTTGGCAAATTAAAATTCCATTAATAACTAATTTAAAAAAAATTGTACTGCCGTGGAATTTCGACTACTGTACGACCATTAGTTAACATTAAATCAATTTGTATCATTCGATATTTCTCATCCAAAGATTTCCACATTTACGGTCATCGCCATCCATGTGGAGCGAGTCCATGACTTTTATACCAATTATAGAATCGAGATCTCAGTACAGAGTTTCAAAGTTATGTCATTTTAAAGTAACCAAAGGGTCGTTTGTAATCATATCACGTTACGATTGTGCACACAGTTGCACAATTTTGCCTCAATTTCGCTGGTAATCCATAAGCTGGACGATTATTAAGTATTACTGCCTATAAAAACTTTATATTTAGACACATGATGAGCTATTTCATTGAAGCAGGCGTTATTTCGGTCGCATCGGTAGAGTCAATACCTATAGATGCTCCGTGAAGAAGCGAATCACATGTAATCGATTGTGGTTATTACACGTTAACCTACAACATACTATAATTTTTTTTTTTTTTTTATATTTTACAGTTACATACCGACCGTCAACGAAGGTTGCGTTTTTAAATTCTTGTTGTTGTTTTATCTATACATGTAATAAGAATGTAAGTCTAACATGTCTGTAAATTTTAGATTTTTATGAAAAAAATTGTTTCAGGTGTCTTAGAGTAAATAAAATTACGGCTATATTCAGAGCGGCCAAAAAGATTGACGAGGACTTACACCGTCACAAAGTAATTACTGAATGTATTATTATTGCAATCAAATCATCATCGTGGAAATCATAGCATGGTAGTCGGGCTTTTTTAACAGCAGGTAAAATTGCGATCGAAGGCTGAAACCCATAGGTTATAGTATAGAAAAATCAACATTTTCAAATGACGTTTGATTTCAACAGATACTAATAGACATATTTGTGACGTTAGATTTCCAACTGAGCTAAATCAATTTTAATCCTTCATATAACATGTTATATACTAAACATAAAGAGATACCTACATTGTCCAGAATGTTCTCAGATGTTACAGCGTCGTTTATTCTGTGCTCCAACACCCAAAGTAAATTCAGCTTTTGCACAGAGACTAGGAACTTTCATGGCTTCTCATATCTATAATATAATTCTCAAATACTGCTCAATCCAGGAAATTTCAATCCATACGGCTAAGCGTCTAATTTCTAAGTGGTTGAGCACTCTCAGCTATGAAGAAACTGAATATATGTTAAAGGTTAGATCGTAGCTGCGTAAATATTGAGATATGTAATATATGAGCATATATGTAAGCTTTTTTTTCTGGATGTGTGTATGTATATTTGTAATTGTGTATATATTTATTTGTCAAATCACTTATCTAACATTGTTTGGTTATAAATTTTCATATGTGTAAAGGCCCGCTAAGCTGCTTCATCCTGAAAAACACGTTGTCTAATCGTTTTCTGGCTACCGGGATACAAGCTCTGCCTAGTTTGGTAACCACTGTAAAAGTTTGTGTAAAATTGTTAATAAATAAAATATATATACATATATATATATATATATATACCTATATATTATTATTATATTTTATAAGATTTCCAGTTTTTATACACCGAGGACGAAGTTGAAATTTTGCCGTTCATCAAGTTTTTACTTTTTTTTTAACGATCTTCATATTTTATATGTGCAACATTTAAAGATCTTGAAAAGTAACGTAAAATATTAGGAACGGCTAGAATTGGATTTAGCTCATTCGGAAAAGTAAGTGTAGACATTTTCTGAAGTGTACAAATGTTGAAGAAAACCAATTACTTTAATTATTAATGAGATTTTAACGATAACGAATAAAGCTTATTATTTGATTGAATATTTAAAGTTTATAAATATTTAATTGTTCTTCACTTCTACGAACTGCGAAACGGTCTGGCCTTGGTTTTTTTATCCCTAAGTTATATCCTCTCCCAATATCTTGCTGTTTCTCACCTCGTCTTAAGCTCAGAACTAGCCTGTTACATGACATTAGTTATCTCCTAATCATAGTTTTTCTAACCTTCCTACATTCACCCGTTTCATGTCAACGGACATACGTAACGGTTAAGTAAGTTACAAGGTTTTTATCAACGACTCGGTAAAACTACTCGATCACATAACATCTCTTACAAAAAGTAGCTCGATAGCATTTTCAAAGCTAGATAGATGCCAGTTGAAAGTAGTTTTGCATAGTTTTAGCACTTCTGTATAGTTTGTAATAATGTGTTTATATAATAATTTGGCCTAGAAGGAATTTCTGTATTCATATTTGAGTTTGTCTGCGTTGTTTTGCGCATGTACTTTACACCACTTGGCCTATTTCTTCACGGCAAGAAAACACACTTCATTTAATGCGTAGTACTTATAGAAATAGTAGATTTTTAAAACTTTATATGCAACGAAAACATATATAATTATTTTTTAGATAAAAACCAAGTCTCTAGAAAGTAAAACTAACAAAAAAGAAATAGTGCGTGGAATCCCTCCGCGCGGAAGAAATGAAACTTCGTAATGTGGAAATAAAAATAGGAAGGGGTAGAAATTGATTTTTAGTGAACTCATATTGTTTCTTTAAGACAAACTTTATTAACATCGCTTAGAATTCACAATTTATAGCAACTTTTAATTGTCATTTTCGAGTGAAGAAGTGTCCAAATCTTATCAAATCCAAATCTAATCTAATAAACGTTTAACGCAACCTTGTTGGAAGTCGCATTAGAAGTTTTACTTCAAAAATATCATAATCTACCGAGTATGTAGTTTTTACGTGTTACGCGGACAGTAGGACACCTCTATTATCTTATTTATATAGAATATAGAATTACATTAGATTTTACAATTTATGGGAAGAGTGTGCGGTGTAAAAGTGATTGATAAAATCAAGAATTAGTATATCAAAGGATGTACTAAAAAAGCACCAGTGACAGAGTAGCTCCGGAGTAATAGGTTAGTGCTGTGGGTATGTCACGAGTAGGGATGTCATATAACTACAACGCGGTTAATAATAAGGGTGAAAGACTGAAGAACATATGCACGATATGGACGGGGGCTAGGCGAATAAAAAGTGAAATATTTTTTCCGTCACGACCCATTTTGCTAGCTTATCGGTTCAAAGGCAGCCAATAGGTTCGCACCGGATCGCGCCTGCGCAGGTATAGTTTGGATATAGCATACGCATCAGCTGTTTCGTGGCGTATTGTGTTATCTTATGAAGTTTATAATAAATTTAATGCATTGAATAATGTACAATAACATGTTTATTTTCTTAACTCGAAATATTATATTAATTACCAAATTTCCTACCATTCCTTTAATTTATTAGTTATTTTTGCGTCTCATTTAATAGCTCTCAGATGCTAGATAGATAGAATAAATGAATTATTTATTTGTTAATCAATAATAAAACGTATATTAATAAAAATATACTATGAGTGGAACTTCGTTCTAACTGAGTGATCCGAGATACTCACGCATTATTTTTTTTTCTAAATCTCATAAATTTTAATCTCGTAGATCACTTAATAAGGAGCGTGAAATATTTTTTATATTTTTTTCCAATAAGCGGTTTTGACTCATCGATGACATCGAAAATATGGTATTTCCAAATATTTTTATTAGTAACACTAAGCTACCAAACAAGAAAATTGGTCAATAGAGGAGGTAGTAGGAGGGAGGAGGTAGGTACTGGTGGTAGAGCCACGCTGAAGCTATTATTGGTTTCAGCATGAATGGGTCGGCTCGTCCAGGGTAGTACCACCCTCTCACAGAAAACCGACGTGAAGTAACACTGCTTACATTGTTGCGTTTCGTTCGGTCAATGAGAGCGCTGGAGGCCCACCTCCCTCCCTTCTCCTCTCCTCTCCCACTACCTCCCTTACCCCCAAACACAGGCTGGCAACGCATTTTCAACTCCCCTGGTGTTGTTAGTGTCTATGGACGATGGTGATCACTTAACATCAGGTGACCCACCTGTTCGTTTGTCTGCTATGACATAAAAAAAAAAAAAAAAAAAAAAGGAAAAAGTACTGGAATTGTCTTCCCCTATTTATATGTAGATAATACATTTACATTAGAATCACAAGTATAAAACGTCGATGACGATAATCGTAAGTGCGGGGATTAAAAGAAATACCTTAAAACAATAAGCTGAGGACTGATATTACTCGTGTCCACAAGAAGTGTACCTCTCATTCCCCTGCACGTGCTCTGCATTCCTCTGCTAAAGAGTAACATATTTTTGTCCGCTGCACTACCCCCTCGGCAGCGGCTCAAGCCTAGGTCCGTTCCCTCGGCGTGGAGCCCTTGAGTACGCTGCTCGCGCGATACAGTGACACAAAATCTTATATCACTGCGACAACATTACACATATCACCTCCACACACGTGCACGCAGACACGCTTACACATGCACGTGCAATTGGAAGGGTTTTAGGTTTTCCCTTATCAAACTGAAATAGTTTAGAAAATTATCCGATACGAAATATATATTAGAGTTGTTAAGGTACACATGCTTGGTACACATATATGTTTCAACGACCCATATATGTATGAATAGTTAGCTTAGCTTAGGTTAGCTCAGATAGGTAGCGAATTGCATGTATCAGGCAACAGCCCAAGCCGAGGTGTGCCGTGCACCCTTGAGCTAGTTGTCAAATAAAATCGGCTGAGTGCCTTAAGCGCTCGCTTTAGTAGTCCGGTGAAACTGTTAAGACCTTGCTAGGTCAATAGCGTAGTCAGTTCGAAAAAAAAATGTCCGCTGCACAGTTTCACATAAATTAAATTTCGCAGCATTAAATAGAGTAATCACTCAATCGACTATAATAAAAGCTAGGTACTTTATTTAGCCATACGATTAAATTAAATAACAAAATAAGATAAATTCTTGAAATAGTTACATTTCATTAAAAACATTAACAACTCAAGAAAATAATAATATTCATGAACGTAAACGAACCGACTAGACAAGTCGAATCGATACTTTATCGGTCTACCTCTTCGACCTACATTTCGAATTTCCAGGTAATCTATAAATTAAACTGGTCTAATGCTTTATACGACACAAGTAATGTTTAAGTAAATAAGCAGAAACAATAATAATAGTTACAGTTTGTTGTTGCATCATATTGGCCCATATACACCGCCAGTCGCGGTTCGCCCACAATTTCACAGCTGGACTTGCACCGTTCACTGATACGTGAGACTAACTAAAGTTACCGGTTTTGTTTACATTTAAATTTAAATATTGAACAGATAAATCATAACTGCACACATGTCATGTATTGATTTTCACATATTTGAGACGACCAATGACTGTTGCGTATTTACGTAGAAATGTGAAACCCAGATTCCATTTATAGACACTCTATTAAAAGTAGGTTTGTATAAAATTCTGGATCTAACTCAGTTACATTATTATATAATACTAGCGAATCCCGTGGACGTTGTCCCTCCCTGATTATAAAAAAATCCTTGCCAAATTATATACCTAAACCTTCCTTATAAATCACTTAATATACTGGTGAAAACCGCATGAAAATCCGGTCAATATTTTTTGTATGTATCGCGAACAGACAGACAGACAGACAAAAAGGCGTGACAGAAGACTTTGTTTTGTAATATACTAGCAGGCCCGGCAGACGTTGTCCCACCCTGATTATAAAAAAAATCCTTGCCAAATTATATACCGAAACCTTCCTCACGACTCACTACATCCACTGGTGAAAACCGCATGCAGATCCTTTCAGTAGTTTTTGAGTTTATCCCGAACAGACAGACAGACAGACGCGGTAGGGGACTTTGTTTTCAACTATGTAATGATAATGATGATGATATTGATATTATAATATATCTTTAATATATTCTTACGATGTGTATACATATATTTAATTTTCTTTCAAATAGATAACTCAGAAAGCAATTATAGCTCAGTGGTTGGCGTGTTCAGAGATGGGTATAACTTATACCTATAACTGATACTAACTGATATTAACTGATACCTATAACTTAGGTATTTATTACAACGAACTATAAACTGTCAGCTTATTTGTTTGTTTTTATTGGTCTGATTCCAAAAATTCTGTTACTAATGGCTATCTATGTCCTTTTTGTTACACAATTAACGTGAAATCGCGAGCTATTGCTAGTATATATAAAATTATATGAAACAGTAATTTCTCTTTACACATCTCACTTAAAAACTAACAAACTGATTTGTATATAATTTTGAAATGAATATAGTATGTAATCTAAGCAATTATAATATCACTACGATTTCTCATAAAAGCAAGACAATAATGGTAAAATTACAATTAAAAAGTAATAGAAAACCCACATTCAATCCAGATGAGATACACGATTCTCATAGAAGTGTCAGAAATAAAGAACAAATTCGCGTTTCGCAGGCAACAACTAATGTACACTAAAACTGCACAAATACCGCTGTATATATATCTCACTTAAACTATAGTAAATTTATGTTAGTGTGCGTAGTACCATTAACAAGTTTATGTTCTCCACATTTCAGCCAAGCTATTAGTTGTGATGGTATACCTGTTCTAGATTACTCATGTAATTCTTTATATCAAAATGAAAATAAAATCAAATTAATTATTTATTAAACAACAATTACATATACGTACAAACCGATGTATCATTTTTCTATTTGCAATTAGTATTACGCAAGAGTGATTTTAATGTAACCGACATCCTGGACCCGTCGCCTAGTCTGCAGTTCGATTTTTTTTGATAAAACTTCGATTCAAAAACGAACAGTGGAACTTATTAAAGCGGTACTTTTAATCGATGATGTCTTGGGTATAGTACAATGAAGCGTTCTCTATATCACGCATTCATATTTTTAATTTAAGGATGCTAGATAGTCAGGCGGGCTACAGTAGCCTAGCAGAATGCTATAGTTTCACCACGATGTCCTACTTCACCGTAATTTATGGCCCATTGAAGAATTTGAATCCGATCAAGCTGGCACTTCCCTCATGTCCCTCATCGATTCAATATCCCTTTGCTTGTCATGTGACCATCTTTAATTGCAACACCTAAGTGTAATTACAGTGATGAATCTATAGCATGGTGGTAGGGCTTTTTCTAAATCCACCCAGCTAGCTACCAATCTCAAGTTGAAAGTCTGTCGTCAAGCACATGTTGGTATGTTCCAGCAGCTGCACTCGAGACTGAGTGCCCTCTAGGCTTAGCGTATTTACCACACTTCTTCTTAAGACTGATTATTAGATGAGACAGATTATTAGACAACACACAGATTAAACTTCTGACTGTACAAGGATGAAATTTTACACAAGAGTACCTTATATAATAATGGTGAGCATTAAGGAAAATTGTAATAAGTTCACCTCCCGGGAGATTTAAAAAAAGTAGGTAGTATGTTATCTGTGTTATCGCCAATGGGTAATTTCTTTCAGCTCATTATAGCCCATGACAATTTTTTTTTATCTTTTTTATTGTAGTAGCATGGCAAAGTGACTGCACTATGCCTGGTGATAAGCACTACAATCCAAAAACAATGGTGACCACTGAGAGAGAAGCCATCCTTCACTGGTCGCCGCTGTGATGTCGGCCTGCGTGAATGTCTCTTCACGTTACGCTTGAAGCACTCCGTTATATTCATATATCTATAATAAGTACGTCCAAATTCATGAAATATAAAGATTTCGTAGTAAGTAGGCTCATTACTCCCCCCCCCCCTTTCGAACTGACTACGCTATTGGCCTTAAGACCTTAACAGCTTCACCGAACTACGAAAAAAAGATCTCCTATGTTTGATTAGATTCAGAGCTGAATAAATTGATATTGCCCGTTTGGTTAAGGGTTTTGCAAATTTGCCTCTTAGATATTTGACAAGAAGTGCACAATGAAATAGGTAATTCTTTTTCTCTTTTACATAATTCAGTTTGCATATTAATTGACAAATATTTCATACCTGTGAGTCGAGTCCAAGTTCTATATTTTCATGCATCACTAGCATATATCATGGGTAAACAAAGGGCATTATAGTCGGATCTTGTTCTATACTATAATTTCCCTCGAGACAATGGTTTATCCTTAATTAAAAATTGAACCATTGTTTCTACAAGAAAAAAAACAGTATACTCAATCTTTCGTTTATTATCTATTATTTTAATCATATTATTATCTATTATCTCGTACTAGCGGGCCCGGCAGACGTTGTCCCGCCATGATTATAAAAAAATCCTTGACAAATTATATACCAAAACGTTCCTCATGAATCACTTTATCCACTGGTGAAAACCGTTACAAAATCCGTTCAGTAGTTTTTGAGTTTATCGCGAACAGACAGACAGACAGACGCGGTAGGGGACTTTGTTTTATACTATGTAATGATACATGAGACTCTTGACGACAGCCGGTTCATACCTTACCTTATATATTAAAAAAATCGTGTTTCACGTGCCAATTTCAATTTGACGATGAAGGAAATTAACAGAAAGATAACTAAACACTTGAAAAACTATTCTCAATGTACCACAATGTAATAGGAAAGTGCAAAACAGTTGATTTTCAACTGTTTAAAATAATATGTTGTAATCGGACTTGACGGCTAAACCCTTAGATTTAAATGTTTTAACTAATATTAAACTAGTGTAACTCCTATTTTTTCATTATATTTTATTCTGATTACTGCGATACTTGTGTTCTTTTATGCCTTCTAAGTTCCATCGCCACTGCTTAATTTAAAAAAAAACGATAATGATACGCCTATCCCCAAATAAAAGCCCGGACAGATAACATACAATTTAATTTTATGTATTCATATTGATTAAACTTAAAGCCGTATACCCATAATATTCTAATTAATTTTTATATATAAATTTCTTCTGTACGTGCGTATGTCACTGAACTCCTTCTAAACGGCTGGACCGATTTTTATGAAATTTTGTGTGCGTGTTCCAGTGGATCCGAAAATGGTTTAGATTCACATTCAGACCCGGTAGGTGGTGCTGCGGTTGAATTTTAGATTTTTTTTTATTATCAAGGTAGGACAACGGCCACCCGGCCCGCTAGTATATTATAAACCCAAACGTGAGTTTGTTTGTTTGAGATAAATACTCAACTAATATTAATGTAATTTTGCATACAAAAAAAGTCAAGCAATGCCAGTAAGTAATATCGATAAATATTATATGTCAAAACTTCTTTTACACGAGTAAAGCCGCAAGTAAACATAGTTCATTTTATAATTATAAGTCAGTATCAATATTAATTAGTGGAATATGGAAATTTATTACAGAATAATGGTTTCCTTAAGTTTTGAAACCAGTGTTATAAAATTGGAAACCATGAATTTATATCTATTATATTAGAACTGTGGCCAATGACAGAGAATGTACAAGAGATAGGCTGGCTGAGTGACCACCAAAGTATCTTTGTACAGTGGTTGTTATGTTAGCAAAATATGTCGCAGTCAAAGTGTTAATTAGTGCATATAGCATAATACTCCATGGGACCCTTGTTCTGAATAAACAAAGGCACGTTTATTGGTGGACTTGTGATTTTCGTTATTTCTTATCTCATTTCAATATTATAAGTATGATTGTTAATAATACATAATCCTTAATTATATATAGCAATTGATGGCTTTTTAAGTACAGTACCTCGTTTTTAATTTAACACGTCGGAAAGATAAGTGAGAAGTCCTGTTAAGATAACCAGTTCATTCCGTGTAGTGTTTTCTTTATCACACAACGTTAAACTGCATTAGACAAAGACAACATTATATAAAACAGAGGTTTTATACTATCTAGAGACTATCTCGGTCTACCAAATTAAAAGTCGGGTACTGTATTTCGCATATTATTGTACATATGTATTAAAAGTTACAAATATTTACTTATTTAATTTATAGTATAGTAAGTTTATTAAAAGTAATAATTTATATAAAAAAAATAAAAATAACACATTTTAGAAAAAATTTAAAAATACTTAAGTTGTTTAGGTTTTCGTAGCTATTTATATAAAAAATGATATCCGTTTAAGAATATTAATTTGAACGTAATAAGTAGCTAGCTATATATAAAAAAATATTTAATCTGTATATATTATGAGTACTATTAGGTGATATTTAATGAAATAGTAGAATATTTTTTATATATTTTTATATAAAAATAGTAAGACATTTCGAATCCTGTATAGTTCATTTCGAATCCTGTATAGTTAAAAGCGTCCTTTTTAAATTTCCAATTGCAAAATATTTCCCTAGACATTATTATGAAACCACGAAGTTGATACATGAATATTATTTATGAGGAAAATATTTAGCCTCATAATTTCCATGTAAATCGAAATAAATATTTTTATATTCCAGTCAAGTCTCACTTCGCACACGGTTTTACAAATTATATGTGAAATTATCAATCCTTTATCTGCCTTAAATACTAATTAATCAGTTCGTTCGCATTCTCCGTGACTGTGCGAAAAGAAGGCATGATAAACCGAAGAAAAAAAAAATTAACATTCATCGCCAGATTTATGTAAATTTGGCATAATTAACCAACTGCATACAACGCTACTGTTGTGCCGCGGCGTAGTGTCGCAAATACAAGGCTTGGAAGTGAGTCCTGCGAGTGGGGTTACAACGACTTATATAAAACCCTCTTGGTTACTCAGTCACATATCACAAGTGTACCCTTTGCTCGTTTAAAACATTGTGTAGTGTATCAATTAAACCTTGAATAATGAAGGCCTTTGTAAGTGTTTGAAAATTATTTTTATGGCAACCCTATAGTACATTTATTATATCATACTTTAATTATAAGAAAAAAAATTCAAATCATTTTTCGACAATTGCTACCCTAAATAATAATTTTTAAATAATTCTAGATTGTAAATAAATTCAATATTTTCCAAGTTAACCAAAATTATATATTTTATAGAGTAGTAAAAATAACAAATAGGTTTGGAGTCTTTGAAGTTTCGGTTTGAATTCTGACGGTAACTATTAACATAAGATGAGCCATCAGCTTGTTGGTTGCCCTTTGGGGTTAAAAAAATGGCGTACACAACAAGTGGCTTAAAAAATCATTTAAAATATAGTAAGATGTAAATCCCTGATCAATTTATTATCCCGAACTGGCAATAAAGCAGTAGATTGGTGATATAGGATAATGAAATGTTGAATAACATATCCTTAAACTAATTATTATTTATATTGGAAAGAAACTGGATTTTTAAAACAATTTTACATAAACTAAATCCTTTTTAAGTAAATAGTTAACGTTTAAAACTGATTTTTATAGGTTTATTTAGATGTTAAATAAATTTTGTAGATATAATTTATTGGAAATATAAAAAATAATAGTTACAATCTTTTAAGACTTTAATATTTAAAATATATACATACATTTAGCCCGTGCTGACTGAGATTAAATAAAATGTCTGTTTTATTATTTCTAAAAGTATTATTCAAAATTCTTTCACTTTATTTTCGGAGAAATACTAAAAGGATCTCGTATACACGTCATAATGACAGATCAAGCTGTCTTTGATTTAAGTCCGAACATACAAGCAAACAGACAGATGAACAAAAATTTGTCTGACGTCATAAACGTGAAGTAGCCTTTATCATAACCGTCTGTCACGAAATGTGGAAAAAATTGAATATACAAACAGAAATACAGATTTATTAAAATAATATGGATATAGTACAATAATAAAACGAAGATTTATGTTGTGTGATAGTTTAAGTTTGACTTAAATTACACACGATGTTAAGTTACGATATGCCCCTAAACGGTACAAGTCAGACTTGTAATTGGGACTAATTTTCGTATCAGAACTCGCGAAAGATTGTTTTGGGACATATCTTTTAAATTAATAGTGGTACATAACCACACGAGGAAAATAGAAATGGAGCTACAATATGTATAAAAAATCAGTAAGGATTGAACGCGATTATTTATCTTAGAATAAAAAATCTATGAACAAGCCATTAGCTTATTACTTATAGTTCAAAGTATGTCGCTTGACAATTTATTGTCTAAAATCATAAATGAACCGTTATAAATAATTAAATACAAAATCATATTCAATTAGCGACCTTTTTCTCTGTGTAGTTTCTTTAAAATTATTTAGTTTCTTTAATTTAATTCTTTAAAATTATTTAGTTTCTTTAATTTAATTTATACTAGCGGGCCCGGCAGACGTTGTCCAGCCCTGATTATGAAAAAATCCTTGACAAACTATACACTAAAACTCATGAATCACTCTATCCATTGGTGAAAACCGCATGAAAATCCGTTCGGTAGTTTTTGAGTTTATCGCGAACAGACAGACACACAAACGCTGTAGGGGACTTTGTTTTATACTATGTAATGATAATTCATATGAAACTTATTTCTAGACATATTGCTAAAATAATGAATATATTTCAGGACATTTAAATTAATAATGTAATATATCATAGATTTATGTAAATACTAGAGGTGCCTGCGACTTTATTATCGAGAAAATGATTTGTTACTTCAAGACTAGAAGCTTGTACGTGGATTAATAGAGAACTTTTTTTTAAATTGTAATTTAATCGTTACTATTTTATCTGTATAACTATACTTTATAGAAAATCGTGCTTATGTAGCTTATATAGTACTCTGAAAGTTTTCTATGAGTCAGTAGAATTCTCATCAAAATCGAATCAGAGATTAATTGGAGAAAGAAAAGACTCTTCATTTAGATATATAGAGGCACTATTAACACAATTATTTTTATCAAATAAATTATACATTACACACCTATCTTATTCAGATTTACTATGCAGTAGATCGGAATATCTAAAGAATGTAACTGGCAAGAAATATAGACTTACAGCCAGCTCAAAGTTATACCAATTTGCGACGTAACTACTATTGAAAATATCTCAGACCCTCGTATCAATAGGCCTGAATATCTCTATAGTTATCTATTAAGGCAGATAGAATAGAGAATCATTTTTATAGCAAGTTTCTCAGATTAATAAATCAGTTCATAGATTTGCATAACTATCGAACAACCTCAGGACTTTGAAATTTAGTATACATTTAACTAAAATGAAAAATGCATTACGTAAACATTATAAAAAATGAAAAATATTTGTTGAAATGCTCGCTCAGTTTACATTATAGCTCGTACGCAATTTGTGTTTGCCAATTTGAATGCGATATTTCACCCATACCCCCCATCGCTTTGTTCTTGCGAGATACATAATTGTTAACAGCAATTGTATTCTCATCAGGCAGTAATTTCCAATAACCAAGTGTATTCGTTACTCCATTTTTCGAGATGGCGTACCACATGTTTGCATAATAAGATTCGCAACGCCAGAATTCGCCTACTCTTTTAACAAATATAGAATTCCCAGTAATATAAGTACATTCGTCGTAAGTTATTTCGATGTCCGCAGATTCGATCCACGGTATGTGGCAAAGAATTTTTCGGAATTCGAAGACATTTACTAATTTAAATTGGTAACACTATCGGCTGACAGTGAAGAATAACATCGTGAGGAAACCTGAACCTGAGAAATGTTCTTGTAGTACCACTGTATGTGAGGAAACATAGAACTTTGCATTACTCAATTTGAAATCACCAACACGTTGTAGACTGGCGTGGTGATTATGCCCGTACCTTCCATAGGGAAGAGGCTTATGGCCCTGCAGTGGATCTCGTACAGGTCGATGAAGATGGTGAATAGACATATTATGGTTCTATAGCAATCACCCGCGACTTTGTCTACATTTGTCTGCATCTTCGTGTAACTGTAGCGGTTTATATAGATCAGAAACCGGGATAACTGTCAGATGCCATGATTTTTCCTGAAATGTTATATATGAAATGTTTATATATTAAGTACTTTGTATTATTAACTTATTTATTTAACTAACTCATATGTTACTTTGATATAGAAGCTATATAATTTTAGAGAGTCTTCGAAACCAGTTCAATAGATTCTGCATGAAAAAGACATCCATCCACCTTCGTAAACTTTCTCGATTGTAACATTAATAGGACAGGATTATTTGCAAATTACATTGTTTTCGTTCGATTTCCGAAGCGGCACGACATGACATAAACAACGGCACGAACTTTAACAAGTGTAACCGCTATAACATGGGCTAGTTCCTGCTACTGAGGCGCGATTGACTTGTGACGTTTCTCATGATCAACATTTGTTATCCGAACAATAATAATGATTGTTGTCACTCAAATTGTGAACGTATTCATTTTTAACCGACGAAAAAAACGGAGACGGTTCTCAAGTCGACTCAAATATTTGTTAAATAAGTTTTATTAGGTTAACACTTTATGTTAAAAAATGTAGTTATTAGCTAATAATTACTATAATATTGAAATTTGATCTTTTATACGTTTTAAATCAAGATTAACGAGACTATATGTATATTTACTTAGCAAAAATATTATAAGCGCCCATTCTTATATTTTCTTTAGATCAAATTTATATAAAACTAACTTTTCCCCACCCATTTCGTTGGGTGTGAATTGTTGTAGTAATATAGTGTTGCGTATGTTGGTTTAACTTTCAACAGATGGCGCTGTGTAATAAAAATGTACAGTAAAAGATATATAATCATAAAAACAAGTATTTCAATCGGAATTTGATGTAATAATTTCAAACAATAAGTGACTAACTATCAGAGATTTAAGATTTTATATAAAGAAAATTTACACTTTTATTTTTATAGTTCACGAAATAAGAATATGACGTCAGTTATTTGAAAATACATACTTTCGTTTAATAATATATATTCGTGTAACCAAATGAATAAAAATAAGGTAACTGATATTAAGGTAAAATAAAAACAGAGTCCTTGTTTAATAAATTTAACGAATTATTATTGAAACAGCTTAACCGTTTTTAAACTGTCGTATCTATAAACGACAAATATTTCACTGGGTACTCGTCCATTCGTTGTCAGTCAATCGTCATTGAAATTCTACGCACGGTACAAATTTCGTTTTCAAGCACACCGGCATACATATCAACTTGATCAAGTTCAATCACGTCAAACAGTAAAAGTGATAAAGATACGATGCATTGTTTGCGATAATGTATGCACGTCGTTGCATCGTCCTTAAGTTTTGGCAACGTTTTTAATATAAGTTATACATTTACTTTCGTTTTCGAACGCATAAATTTCATCTGTATCGAATAAACTCATAAACTACTGAACGGAATTTTATACAGTTTTCACCAGTAGATAAAGTGATTCACGAGTAATTTTTAGCCATATAATGTGTTAAGGTTTTTTTATTATCAGGGTGGGAGAACATCCACCGGGTCCTCTGGTATATAAATAAAGCGATACAAGACTCCCGTTGTGCACGCATCACTCAATAACTAAGGGATAGGTTTCGATCAATATTTTTAATTTTACTTCTTAAGTCCTGGGTCTTCATCTAGGAACATGTACATAGGTCTTCATAACACATGTAATGCCCGATGGTTGCGAGCGACCTATAGCATACGCCTCAAGATTGCTCAGCACCACAGAAAAAAGGTATTCGCAAATTGATAGAGAAGCTTTGGCGACAATATACGCAGTAAAAAAGTTTCATCAGTATCTTTATGATAGGGAATTTTTTTGCCGCTGCTTTATACGGTGTACATAATGGCACCAATAACTCATAACTCTGCCCGCCCATCAATGTAATTAATGTTGGCACTTTGTGTTCCTCTTTAACTTCATTCACCAAAAAGTATTGTTCCAACCGTTCAACATACAAATTCCAGTTGTCATATCCCACTTGAAACTGTCCAATCTTTCCAATAGACATTATAATTATGTGTTTTATTTACAATCGACACGCGTATGTCCACAACTCGTCGCCAATTGACGTATTCCGAGATTTTGGATGAGTTTCTAATCTTATTGAATAAATAAGATCCCAGATAAAAATACTGCAGCTTGTTTGTAATCCATTTATTGATAAGTGTCAAAGTCATGAAAGTATATAAACTACCCACATGTTTTTATATATATTACCTATGACATACCTTACAAATTTATTTATATATTTACAAATGTGGATATAAGAACAGTCAACAACAATAATTCAATAACAATAATAAAAAGAAGTAAACTAAACTGAAGACCTAAAACGCTTTATCACATAGATGCAACTTACGCTACTAATAATAATAAAAAAAAATATATAACAGTAAATATTGAGAAAGATTAGACAAAGAAAAAAAACAGAATAATAATAAACGAAAAAGGGAAAATGAATTCATCTCTGAAAACTAAAATGAACGTATGAAAAAAAAACAAGATTGCAAATATAATTAAGAATACTAAAGTAAGATATCTAAACGTTGTTTAAGTGGTCATGGATATAAAATGCGTTAAACTGTCCTTTTGAATTTAAATGCTCGGTGGTCAAATATGATAGATGTGGTTAGATGCGAGCTCATTGTATAAACGACGCATACGTACAATTGGATTATGGGAAAAAGTATTATTCTTGTAAGTCTTTTAAGGAAATTGTTAATCAAAATTGGCGTTAAAATTTAGAGACCCTAGCAAGGAGGAAGATGAGATATAATTGTGCAGTATTTTGTAAACAAATACTAGATCATGTCGATTTCTCCGTGCATGTAATGGTATAATATTATATTTATTTATTCTATCATAGATGAAGAGACACTACGACCATGACAAAGTCTGTAACATAGAAGCTGGATATTTTAATTATCACGATAACTTTATTTAATATCGAGTTATTAAAGTTTTAAGAATCCAATACTTTTATAAGCACTGCGTCTTCGACAATGTGTAAAACGGGCAAAATGGTGTGTTGTTTATATTTTTTTCTTTGTGTATAAAATATATTGTTTAGGGTAAACATTGTTTTACGAGAAAACAGATAAAATACGAGTGAGTAATTAAATCAAAAAGTTATAAGAATCATGGTGATCGAGGGATTTGACCGGCAGAACATCGATTAGATGTCGAACCAATGTCCGGTTTTTGGTATTTCTGTACATTTACTGACTTAAATTGATGATGGAACACATCGTGAATTAACTGGGAAATATATTTGTATATGAGAAGAACGTATTGTAGATCTATGGATATATTTGTATCTGAAATCATCAATACGTCGTGGGTAGATGTAGCGGTTATGGCTGCAGCAGTAGCATTAGCAGTGAGATTCATCAAACTGGTCTTATTAGTACATAATGAAATAGTTATAACCAGTAACTTGGACATTACATTACATTGATTACATTGTAATTCCCAGATATATCAAAAAATACGCAGGCAGAATCGCGGAAAAGGAACAATGTAGAACTTAGAATCCATTCAACATTTTGGGAATTCCAAAAATATTTCGTTTTCGGTCATCCCGATTTCTTTATTAATATTATAAATACGCATACAAGTTTGTTTTTTATTACGTTTTTAACCGATCATCAAGTTTTAATACACTTTGTCAGTGATATAGAAAACGACATAAAGTACCTAACCTTCATGCAGAAAACATAACTGCTCCCGAAGGAAAGGGGCAAATAAACAGTAACGCGTGCGAGGTCGTGAACAAAAACTAGTTTCTTTTATAGTATTTCAAATACAATAATAAAAAGACAAATGACATACAACACACGTTGTATTCCCATTGAAATCACATGGATCTGGGACGAGCAAATGGAACAATAGCCTAATAATTCACATTAAAATATTATACGCTGAAGAAAAAACAATAAAGTTCCCATGTCGTTAACAAATCGCACCTTCCAGTATAGTTTCAATCGATTCTATTGTTTAATCGTGAGAATGTCTCTTAATTCACTAAATGTAGTATACAAACACTAATATCCTTTAAATAGATACTAACACAACCTAAAAAACTCTAGTTCAAACATACAAAATATGAGCACATAATTTAACGCAACACCAATGAGTTACAAATTAAGCATAGCTTGTATTATGGTAAGTAATAATACACCGTATATAGAGTACCCGACATTTGATTTGGCAGTCAGGGAGAAGAGTGAGATGTCCGGCTAAGCTCGACTTACTTCGATTAACAATTCGACTGTGATAGACAATGATATATATGAAACCGAACTTCTGCTAGTATTTCGAAAGTCAGCTACTATCTCGGTCATCTCCCCGACGTGTCAATTCAAAAGTCGGGTACTTCACACAAAGAACTGATAATTATATTCATTTATTTAATCTATTTATATAAAGCATCCATCTTTTACTATCGTTTCTTGACTGATTACTCTATTTGTCACTGTGAGGCTCAATTTATGTGGATGAGTGCAGCGACCAAAAATTAATCTTTCGCACTACTCGGGTAACACGTGTAGGAGAACGAGAGGTACACTTCCTACGGAAGCAAGTAATATCTGCCCCCCAATTATACTCATCACCTTAAAGGAACGAACCCGTGACCTCAAGCTCGATAACTTTCTGTCACTACGACACATGGCCTATTAAAATGGCAACATGCAAATATAATAATACGCAATACGAAATTGCTTAAAAATGTTTCCTTCTTTCTAATATTGTTAATATTATTAACGAGGAATTTATTATATTGTAATTTCAGATCGCTTTGTTGTTCGTGACTGCCTCAGTTCTTGCCGAACCGAGTAAAGTAGTACAGAAACGTAGCGGTCTAGTCGGCCACTATGGTGACGCTATTATTGGCAACAGTCTGGCTTACCACGCCGGCCCAGCTGTCGCCCATGGTTATGCAGCCGGACCAGCTTTTGGACACGCAATCGCAGCCGGACCAGCTATTGGACACGCGATCGCAACTGGACCAGCTGTCGGCCACGCAATCGCAGGTCCCGGAGTGGTAGCAGGACCAGGTTTTCCTGGCCCAGTAGTCGCAGGGCCTCTGAATGCCGGACTTGTAGCTAACGGACTTGCTAGTGGGGCCGTTATTGGAGCCAACATCCACACAACAGTGACGAAGCATGTCGGTTACCCCGTACCAGCTCCGTACCCCGTTGCTGTCGACAGACCTGTACCCTATCCTGTTAGAGTAAGTGACTATTTTATATAATATTTCGTTATAAAGACTCTAGTTAAACTTTGAAAGCGAGTTAAATTTTAAAAATGAAGCCAATTCTAATATATTTTTTCCATAAAAATACACACAGATATAAAAATTCATAGAGATAGATTAAAAGTAAATCTCGATTGTCGTTTTCCTGTTTTTCCTCCAACCTCACCTCAGGCTCAGTGCTAGCACGTTGTAAAACACCGTATTAATAGACGTAGGTTCGAATCCTACAATAAATTAAAGTTTTGAGGTGTAGACAATACAACGCAATGAAACACGTAGTGGAGATTTTTCTATTTTCCCTTGACTAGCTTCAATCCTGAAGTTGAAAATTTGTCTCCAATCACCTGTATGTGTTTTGTAGCAGCTGGATTTGAGAGCCAATTCTCTCTATGAGATGCTCTCTATGCGTGTTTACTATATTGTGTCACATCGTCACTTACCATCGTACCTTTAAACGAAATCCTTTTTTCTCGCGCGGAAATCTTAGATTACCGGGCCGTGTTGGTCGGAGTGCCAGATTTTTACTGACTAAGCCTCCTCGGTGTTTTTCTCGCACCACTTAGCCGGGTGAGCAGAAACTGCCACTGCAATACTTCTACCCGACCCGGCAGGTGGTGGCTCCTCAGCAGCACCCTGATTTGTGGTTTTAAGAGGCAAGACCTGGTATCATTGACTCTCTAGCCGAGATCCTGGTCTAATCCTAAAGCTAGGAATTTTGAAAAGGTTGAATAGATTGGCAATAGAAACAAATATGTATTGACTCCTTCTTATATATTAGATTTGAATATTGCTACAAAATCTGAAATACCCAAAACAAGTTGTTCTAATCAGTTCATGTATTATTATGTAGAAAATACTCACATTCTTAAACTCGTGTACAGGTTGCCGTCCCCGTACCAGTCGACCGTCCTTATGCCGTGCCTGTGCCCAGGCCTTACCCGGTGGCCGTCGAGAAGCACGTCGCCGTTCCCGTCGACAGGCCCTACCCAGTCCCAGTTCCTCACCACGTCCCTGTACCAATCATCAAACAAGTTAGTATAAAGATCATCACCATCATTACCCGGTAAGAGACCTACTGCAGGGTCAGAGGCCTCTGCCCGAAGGAAGGTATAGGCATGATCATCCCGCCAGCTCACGAAATATTGGCGATTTCAAACTCGGAGAAATCCGCAGTTCTATGTTTTCCCACGTACGGTGGGAACTACGCCTACTAAAGAACATTTCTCTAACGTAAGGGTAAGGGGTGTAAACCAATTACCAAGAGATAACAACGCACCAACCAAAAACTGTAATCGGCTGGATTGTAACCTTCTTACACATAATCATCATAATGATACTATTTTAGTGTTTCGATTGAATCAGCCAATATAGGAATAAACGGTGTCGCAGCAACCGAGAGACTTAGAAACATCTAAAAAATTGGCAACCGATGATGGATGGCAGATCTTTTGTTGGTCGTTCTAGTGTTTTTAATTGTACTGAGGCACTTGAGGCACATTATTGTCACCATGTTGAATGTATTAAAAATTGCACACAACAATGCTAGACATGAATTCTTAAATCGATACCCTAATGGGACTAAATAAGTCCTTGTCTTAGCTTAAACCAGCATTTTCAAAACTTGTAGAACTAATATAGGGATTGAATTTACCAATTCCCATGAACTAAGTCACTGTCAATCTGCACATTCTATAAATATAAATAACATTGATGTCTGTTGTTTGTCTAACCTAGTCTTCGAAATGGCTTCAACGATTTTGATACCTTTACTAGCATATACAGGACTTGTGACAGTATTATGTAGGCTACATATCATTACATTTTTCCACCAGAGCTTAAGAAATAATTATAACATTAATCAGAAGTAACCTGAAGTCAGTGAAGAGTTTATGGATTATGGATGGTGTGGAAATGACAAAATTACAATTACAAAAGAGTCTATAAACGAGCCAGATAAAATACACGAAACAGCGAAATATTTGTCCTAAGAACGAAGAAAATGAGCAGTTAGTACTGTAATAAACCCAAACATTAATAAATTCAGGTTGGAGTCCCAGTGCCTGCTCCGTTCCCAGTGGCAGTCCCTAAGCCGGTAGCTGTCCCAGTAGCAGCCCCAGTCGCACTACCAATCGTGAAGTCGGTTGTCGGCCCACACGCTCATATAGCTGCAGCGGGACACTTAGCTCATGATATACACGCGCACGCGCATTCGTTACACTCTAAATATGGATGGTAAACGTACCATAGTGCCACTTGTTTATTTATAGATTTAATAACAATAAATATTCGTATCATAGAAGAAAAAATTTGGTAAATAAAAATAGCAAAATGTATTACTTTGGTCTTTATTACAAATTTTGATTACGGCGTTAAAATTAAATCTATGATAAACATGTGACGCCATTTGCATTCAAATATGTATTTTTATAACGGGGATATGTAAGTCAAATGTATGTGTGATTTAGTCTAAGTAAAAAAATAGGTTGACTGTCTATTTTTATGATTGCCAACAACAATGGGGACGGAAAAGACAAGTGTTATTTAAATAAATCCGTGTCTGGCGCGAATTTGAATCAGTAAAGTAATAGAATGTATCGAGGTATTTGAAAAGATAAAATGAAAGTATTTCTTTGTCATGTCGATATAATATTGTCACGCTAGACACGGAATTATTCAAAATTACAAGACATATCGGTGTATTTTTATTCGTTATTCTTATTACCTGTTTAATTTGAATACTCCTTGATGAGAAAGTATATTTAAATAGGTAATAATATATGAATTGAATTGCATATAAAGACTTGGGATCAAGTGCAATGAAATGTTAACAGGCGTTGGCATTTACAGACTCCATTTTGAAATTTAAATCCGATTCATATTTTTGCCGATAATTAACGATAGGATCAATTACATATTTATATATATTGTAATTATATAATATTGATTGTGTTTATTTATGCCGTATTTTTTCAACATATTCAACTTAAAATTAACTATAGTATATGCCAATTATAACGATAATTATATTTGCAGATATCAAATGACTCCCTTGATCTCTTGCAATAACATGGAAAGTTGATGGGTTAATTATGCATGTACTTATATTTAGCATTATTGTATATATAATTTCGTTTTAGTTTAAGTACTCGGTAAATAAGGGTTTATATCGACCGCAGTCGACTAATAACTGTCTACATGATATTACGAACTTTTGTACGATTTTTTATAATAAAACATAATAAAATTAATTAAATCTTTATTTTGTACCGCCCGGAATTATTCCTCAAAATTTGTCATACATTGACACATAAAAATCCAAGACACACAGTCTCGAATAAAAGTAGCGCTCAAAACCGTCCCGCAAAAATTCCCCCATACGTGGTTATAGTTATGCGATAAACTTATGATTTTGTAAATTCAACCTTACCTGAATAATTTAAATTTGTTTTTACAAGAACGCAAGCGACGCGAGACTATTTGACATGACTGCATAATCCAAAACTATGCACTCATTTTTGTGTGCCGGCTCTGAGACGTTAAGTGTGCATCTTGGGTTGTCATGTCAAATATTAAGTATATATTAAATATAGGCCTCTTGTAAGGTCTATTAAAAGTTTGCTTGCAAAATCTACGATACAATTTCTATTCACAAGAATCGAAAAAAGTATTGACCAGTAATATCCTTTTTTTGTTGGCAACCAATCGTCTACATTATTACTGCCATTATCAAGTAGGTAAAATAATATTACATGGGTTTTGTGATAAATTTAATGTTCTAACAAGACGGCGGCTCCCTTGCTAGAACTTTTTAAGTAATTTTTGTGGCCTTTCAGAATACATGCTACGTGGTATTTTCCATCCACTTCAATTGTGCACAATAACCGGACTATATTACGTAAAATATCACCAATATTACAAAATATATTGAATCAAATAACAAGAGATTATTAATAAAATATAAAGCCGTAGTGACTAAGATCCCTTCAAAAACTCTATCATTTAAATACTTTAAAATGCGCTTATGGTTACTTTTTAATTTTATTTATTTATGATTAATCTCCGAAAAATCGAAATATTAGCGACTTTACTTATAAACGTTGAGTATATTATACTTAAGCGCTTACCTTTATCTGTATTCCTCTAACAATTCCGATTAGACAAAGAGAGAAATAGTTCAAACCGTGTTTAAATTTTGACATTTTTTTTAATATTAGGGCACAATTTTATACATTTATTACATTGTGTAGGTGGTAGAGCCACGCTGAAGCTGTTATTGGTTTCAGCATGAATGGGTCGGCTCGTCCGGTGTAGTACCACCCTCTCATAGAAAACCGACGTGAAGTAACAATGCTTGCATTATTGCGTTTCGTTTGATCAGTGAGAGAGCCGGAGGCCCACCTCCCCTCGTCCCTCTTCCCTTCTCCCCCCCTCTCCCTAACACAGGCTGGCAACGCACTTGCGACTCCTCTGGTGTTGCTAGTGTCTATGGACGGTGATGATCACTTAACATCAGGTGACCCACCTGTTCGTTTGTCTCCTATGATATAAAAAAAAAATAACATAACCATGTATTCCCAAATTACACGTTGCTTGTTTTACGATGACTAAGCTACTGATGTACCCATGGATAATGTACAGATAAAGAATTAACAATTACACTCATCACATAATTGTCAGTTAGGTATATATTATTGGATTTTTAAGGATTTCTTCGGCGATTTTTAATGATAGCAATCATCTTCTGTATAAAGACTTTTCTCCTTATAAGTTTCACATTCTGCTGCCACAAGAGCAAGAGACTCCTTAAACTAACACATATTTCGGAGAAAAGTCTAAGTATCTCAAGTCTGCACATTTACCGAAATATAATTAACTCGTTTTTTCATTCAGTGTAATTTGAGATCAGAAGCTCATAGATGAACAAACACTATGAGATACTCCTTTTTTCCTGATTAAGAATATGCACAAAAGAAAATATCAGATAAAACGATAGATACGTCTCTTTTGTACAGAAATATCATCATCAATAATACAATATACTGGTTTGGACACATAAAAATATTACTAATATTCCTCGACTAGAACATTACAATATTATCGCAACTGTTTAATTCCTGCAGCGTATTTACTCCGATTGCTTATTTAGATTCAGTTTATCTTAACGTGTACATTACAATTACATTCGTCTATCGCTTTTAATTAATCAGATGTAAATTATATACTTGCGTTGATACTTGTTAAAAATGCCTGTGTAAAACAGTATTTACCACATTTCCTAACCGTTGTCGCCGCACTCAGAATAGTGAATTCGAATCCCAAAAGAGACAATTATTTAATAAATAAATAAAATCCCCTGCGATACAGACAGTCGCACAACAATCGCAAAAAATATCTTTTAAAAAATTGGCTTTTTTGTCCTCACCTGAGAAACTATCAAGCACAGTAAATATTTGAGAAAATTAACGAACATTTGTGATAAAATAATAACATTCTAGTAACTTGAAAATAAAGGTATTTTTTTAATCTCAGTAATGAATCCTTCAAGATAACTAAAGATGTGTCGTGGAGAGACGAAGAGCATATAATCGATTCTCAATTCATTACCTATTTCAGCTTTTTAGGTCTTAATTAATTTATGAATTGTATCTCATCTCTTATGAGATATCTCAATAACCTGTAAGAGACCCACTGCAGTGCCATAGGCCTTTTCCCAGAAGAAGTTATGGCCATAAACATAACGCCAGTCCACGAGCTATTGATTATTTTATGCTTCGAGAAATCCACCATTCCATATTTTATTTTACGGTAGTGTTACAAGAACATCTCTCAGATTCAGGTTTTCTTCGTCGTTTTCCTTCACCGTCAGCCGATAGTGTTACCAATTTAAATATGTAAATGTACGCGAATTCTAACAAACTGTTGGTACATGCCAACGTTTGAACCTGCGGACGTCGTATTGACATTCGCAGCTCTAAATCCATTGAAGCTCCACTGACCTATGAAGTACATAATACTATTTCAGTTCTTTGTTTCTTCAAAGAACTGGTTTTGTTTACTTTAATCATAATATTGAATTCTCTTAGATAAACAAAAATAAGTTCAATATTTCAAACACGGTTTATTAATTATTTTATCTATACTCTATATACATATAATAAAAATGAAGCGTCTGTATGTAATATACAAAATAAAAATGTTTTACTGATTGGGTACGAAAGTATACACGCTACTGATAACAAAAATGCAATTTTTAAAATTTTTGTCAGTCTGTCAGTTTGTTTGTTCCGGCTAATCTCCAAAGCGGCTGGACCGATTTTGACGGGAATTTCACTGGTAGATAGCTAAAATTACAGCGGGTTACTTAGGCTACTCTAAATTAGACTAGCTGTTAACCGTGGCTTCACCCGCAGTGCTATCTCCAAAACGGTTCAACTGATCTTCACGAAACATTCCCAGGCAGATAGCTGACCTTATAAAAATAATTCAAACAAGTTTAGATTATACTAGCTGGTAACCGTGGCTTTGCTCGCAATGCTATCTCCAAAACGGTTTGATCGATCTTCATGAGATTTTCACTGTAAGATAGCTGAACTTATAAAAAGTAATTTAGGTAATTTTAACTTATATTAGCTATTAACCGTGGCTTCGCCCGCAATTCTATCTCCAAAACGGTTAGACCGATTTTCACGGGACTTTTACTGGCAGATAACTGACCTTATTGGAAGTAATTTAGGTTATTCTATTTTAGACTAGCTGTTACCCGCGACTTCGTCTGCATGAAATTTAGCAAAAACATGTTGTTCACTGTAAACATGTGCGCAAGACGTGCGTTGCACTGAACTCTAAGAATAAATATAATTGAAATTCATATATCTGTTATCTATTTGGACTATATTGTCTTTTTGGTAATTTTGGCGGCCATTTTGTTTTATTTAACGCGCTTTCGTCTACATAACTTAGTAATCATAGTAATGTATAAGAATATTGTATAGAGTTCAATGAGCATTATTTAAATTCTCAAATATTAAAAACTGCTTAGACAGATATAAAGTTTCATATCTTGATTTATTTTTATGCAATATTTCAAAACGTCAGCTCGTTCATTGTTTACAATTCAACAGCATAATTATTAATAGTAATTTTAAAGATAGAAGTGGTCTTTCTAATATGATATTAGACCATAAACATATTACTTATTGACAATATGGACGTATTATCTCATTATCTATCTTTAAATTATTTTTTTTATTAGTTCCTTATATAGTGTAAGTGAGCACTGAGGTGGGTTGGTGGGTTTAGATTCTAAATATGTTGCTGATGATAACCCTCATTTGACATACTATTAGTATTTATATATCTAATGTATACGTTACATGTTACTGTAAGTGGCATGCGTGTCGTAATTACAGTTGTATTTCTATAATTGTACATGGTCTCACAATTTTATATTTCTTTAATACAATTTAAAAAAACGCGTGCGGAGCTGCGGATACAGCTAGTATATAATAAATATAATTAATTTATTGAAGTTATACTTCTTTTGGCGCGTTAGGAAAAAATGATGAGAGTAAATTTTTACGATGCGCGCGCACACCGTCACGAAAAACCGACACCCGGAAGTTAGCCATAGTCAACATTTTGTTTCTTTGTATTTGTTGTTTGTATTCTTTGTATTAAAACTTTCTATGTATTAAATACCTTATTTTTATTGTTAGTGTCGTTTTTTCTACAAACGTAGAATAAGGCGAAAGATAACAATTTTGAAAAGATTTTTGCTCTGTTACGCCAAAGAAGTATAACTTCTAACGCGTGTACATAAGTACATACACACTTTTTTTATAAGTTTTCAATATTTCAAAATTTCAAATATTCAATATTCGGCAACATAACAGTGATGCCCTTGGTGTTGCAGTTGTCCATAGGCGACGGTAACCATTTACCATCAGGTGGACCGTCTGCCTGTTTGACATTAAAAAAACGGTCATTTAATTCCAAACTAATTTAATAGACAGATAAATGACGATTATACACTTTAAAACAAAAGTCAGTGAAATGTGGGTAACAAACTTTTCTTTTGGCTTTTTTTTCGAACTTTCCACGACAATGCGCAAGTGCACCGCATGATTTCCAAAATACAATTTAAAAATACCATTTTTAATCACCATGTCTATCTAAAAAAAAACTAAAAGAAACAATCACGGCCACCTCGGTGTCTAAATGTTTCAATGTGCGCTTGCTTTGAAAGAGGTTGGCTACCGCTGCTCTACTATATTGACCTGACGGGCATTCATAGCTTCACCGGACTACGAAAGTTTGGCTTCTCGGGCTAATATTAGAGCTTACTATAATTGTATCACGAGGTCAGGATTAAAAAATAATATAAATGCTTTCTAACAAATTTTAGCACTCCGACCACCCGCGTACGTTTCGGCGTAATGTTATTTACACAACCCAGACATCAAAGGTATGGCGTCGTCGGCCACTTTCTATAGGAAAAGGATGTGATACGAATTAGTTGCGAGTTGACTCACTTAGCTAAACCATTATGTTAGCTATTAGATAATCTATTATGTCGTAATACTGTACCGTGTTTTGATTTATAATTAGGATACACTTGATTTGTTACAGCCTATATAAATCTACTAGCTTCTGCTCGCGACTTCGTCCGCGTGGAATAATTACTTTGAGCTAACGCTACCTTTAACACGCTGAGTGCCTTAAGCGCTCGCCTTAGTAGTTTGGTGAAGCTGTCAATGCCGCAAGGCTAATAGCATAGTCAGTTCGAGAAACAGTTCCGAGTTTAGAAACATTGTTCATTGGTGCTTCGGTCCTATTTGCTCTTAGCATGTATGTATAAATGGATGTACCAATTTTGATCTATAAATAGAGAAATTTCCAGAATATTACCTAGGCTTCGTGTCATTGGGTTTTGTCATAACGACTGAGCACTGATAATAATATATATCAAAAGTAATTTGAATTGATAAATTAGTTATAAGGATTAAGTATCTATGTAATTGTAAATTGCAATGAAAGAAAAGATTAGTCTAGAAAAAAAAAGTCTAGAAAATTTATCAAAAAAAAAACGCATACTTCTTATACCAAACGACAGACATAAATTACTTCCTTACTAATATATAGAGTACTGATATATAGAGATTTTCGTAAATAATTACTTAAGCTATTATTTTTTTAAACTTTTACGCTTTTCCCGAGGGACTGAGCAGTCATGATAAAATTTAACAAAAGTAATTTGAATTGGTAAATTAGTTATAAGGAATAAGTACACAACTGCAATAAAAAAACAGACAGACAGATAAAAATTGTTACTCTTAGTAATATTACAGATGAGAATGGGGTTTTGTTTGTCACGCTACCAAGCCTTAACCACTCAATTACACGTTGTCAAGGGTACAAAAAGGAACATAGGGTACTTATTGTCCAAAAAAATGTACTGCTTCCGAGAAATAGGCCAAATCTAATGTCACGAGTGGAGACGCAAAAAAAATCCTGTCATGATATACAGTGGACCCCCGGTAATCCGACAAACGTTTTGCAAGGCAGTGTCGAACTATCGAATTTGTCGAATTATAGAGTACTACCTAAGACTCCTATAGTCCGGATTTTTTTACAAAAGATTACCTTATAATCTGACAACTCACAGATCTAATGATAAGATTCTATTATGTTATCGAATTTAGTAAGTTAAACAATACAATAGAGAACTTAAGTTTTAGTATAAAATTAACGTCAATGGTATAAAACTTACAAAAAATAATAATTTGACTTTAGGAGACAATTGTGCACAAATAAATGTACATATGTATTAAAATAATCAAAAACTATGAATAAAAATCACAATGTGAATCAAGTTGCAACCGTGAACGGGTTACATTATATCATGCATTACAGTAGCGAAGATTGTCAAAAAATATTCAATATGTAATAATAGACATATCGGATTACAGGGGGTGCCGGATTACTGGGGATCCACTGTATATGTGATTAGCGTATAGACCCGAACAATAAAAGGATACCATTGCCCAATAGTTGTAAGGTACGTGACCTGGGCACTCAACACGGAAGTAATTCCGTGCTACAAAGCATTCGACGCAGGCTATAGTGGCCACTAACGTGCATATATTGCGTAAAGTGGGAAACAGCTAGGAGTTGGTAAAGCCGCCATCACGAATTTACGATTAATTGATAGTAATAATAATATTCCACTACTGGGTAAAGGAATCTTTTCGAGGAAAATATCATCACTGTTATTATCCATTTAAAATGGTAATGTGTCATAGTCTCCTTCTTCTATACATATAATAAGAATGCAAAGTTAACATGTACTTATTATGTTTTTGTGAAACAAATTTTTGCAAGTGTCTTGGAGTCGTGGTAGTCTAGTGGTTTGACCGGTGGAATATGATTTCGATGTCCGCAGGTTCATTGTATGGCATGCACCAACAAATTTTTTCGGAATTTGCGTACATTTACTAATTGAAATTGGTAACACTATCGGCTGACGGTGAAGGAAAACATCGTGAGGAAACCTGAACCTGAGAAATGTTCTTCTAGTACTTACTACATGTGGGAAAACATAGAATTGTGGATTTCTAGAGTTTGAAATTGTAAATACGTCGTGGGCTGGCGTGGTGATTATGCCCATACCTTCCTTCGGGAAGAGGCCTGTGGCCCTGCAGTGGGTTCCTTAGAGGCTGATGATGATGATGATGAAGTGCCTTGGAATATGTAATAAAATACATTTCAATCATTTTAAAAAATGTCTGTCTGTCAGTTTGAACACACATCACTTCTAAAGTACTGGGTTCACGATAAAACCTCACCGAGAAAATCATAAAGCACATTGTCGAGTAGCATTTAGTCTTGGTTTCATTAAAATTGGTTTCAAAATCAAATCAAATCAAAATACTCTTTATTCAATTTAGGCCCTGAGAAGGCACTTATGAACGTCAAAACTACCACCGGTTCGGAAAACAACCCAGTCATCGAGAAGAACCGGCAAGAAACTCGATCTGGTTTATCTTTTCATAGTAACTAACATATATATTTTTTTTTATTAACACACCAATAGACACATAAAGCTACATTCGTTTTTAGTGGTTGCACAGAGAGAGGCGTCACTTCCAGACGTCGCTATCGTTCACTGGTTTACTGGTTTACTGGTCGTAGTCGCGGGCAGAGCTAGTATATTTACGAATTTTTGTCACTGTTATTTTTAATGTTATGAAAAATTATATTTTTTAAAAGTTAATTACTTATGTATTTGTAATTTTTCATATAGCACGAAAAGTGTGAAAAAAATTTGCTAAGTAATAATCATTATATATTATTAATGTGTAAATATGTTTTTGAACATCTTTGATACTTAGCATTGAACTAAATAGTTTTAAGTACTAAGTATTACTTATTACTTTAACTAGTCAAGGTTGGCATGGTATTTGAAATTTAAAACGGTTACCATCTATTTGTGGATGGATGGATTTCATGGATTATTATCAAATTCTAAATATATATATAATAGAAAAGTATTTCTAATTATATTTATTTAGTATAAAAATCATTTTATTTGTTTCTTTGCGTGAAATTTATTATGTGATAAAAACCAAACTTATAAATAAGAAGTAATAAAATTTCGAACAGTGACATCTGTTGTTGTACATATTGACTAAATGCAAGTGTGTTTCCTGTAATGTAAATTGAATACGATGTATGAATACTAGATGGCACAGGTTACATGAAAACAAAAATTGCACTTGCTATCCATTTTAGCTACTATAAATAGGTATAATTTTGCTATGTTTATTCATATCACTTAACATGACTTTTAGAACCTTTAAAATGGTTTACCAAAAACTTTTAATAGAATCCTTTGAATTATTTTTTTTAAATCAAGTTTTGTCAAACAAAAACATCAGAAACTATCTTTAATGTTATATAATTTTAAATATTTTATTTGATATTATATTACACTACTTATTATACACAAATAGCAAAGCCATTTAATACAGCCAAAGTATAAACCAAATTATACTTTGTGTAAGTAGTCCGGTGAAGCTGTAAAGACTTTGCCAGGTCAATATCATAGTCAGTTCGGGAAAAAAATCTTTGTGTACTGTTTACGCACCATGTCCAACGGGTTTTAATGTCTAAAGACTATATACTACTAGTAGCTGTGCCCGCGACTCCGTCCATGTGGAACCTAATGTAAAAAACATTGACTGATAAAATCATCTGAATATATTAAGGCCATTTATTTATCTACTTTTCTGTCGTTTTTAACTCGGACCGTCATTCCCGTTACAATAACTTTTGATAGAATGGAACGATTTTAATGAAACAAAGACTAAATTGCACTCGAAGATATGTTTTATGATTTTCTTGCTGAGGTTTTATTTTCACAGTACATTAGCAGTGATGCGTGTTCGTACAAACAGAGTGACAGGCATTTCTAAAAATGATTGAAATGTTTTCCAATACTTATTCCTAGATACCTACAACAATTTCTTTCACGAAAATAAAAAAATAATACAGACACGTTAGATTTACATTCTTATTATATGTATGGATAGGGTGGATCAATATCTGAAAGATGGTGACGTCTGAAAATGACGCCTCTCTCTGTGCACCCACCAAAACGAATGTAACTGTATATGTCTATACAAATATGTTGTGCTATGTTATAATGAAAAGATAAATCCTATCGAGTTTCTTGCCGGTTCTTCTCGATGACTGGGTTGTTTTCCGAACCGGTGGTAGCTTTGGCGTTGATAAGTATTTTCTCATGGCCTAAATTGATTAAAATATTTTTTGATTTCATCTATCTATAGCTTTGTTTAATTAATATTTAACTAATGACATTTGCTTTTACCTCATTAAATGTTGATAAAATTTGCAAATGCCATAAATACTTAAATAACTCTTTAATTGAATTATGTTCTTACGAGTCATTTTCTTTAATGCCTAATATCTAATAAAAACACTTAAAAAAAACATAGTTTAATATTATCCTATTAAGGAAAATACAGTCATCCATCATGCATTAAAAATGTATGTATACCAAGAACATGACACACACGAAAACTAGAACGGAGGTTAGACTAGCCATCAATATTCGTCAGAGGGCGGGCATGTGGCCTGCCTATAGGGCAACTAGGTCATATATAATTGGCCCTGTAAATATACATAAGTATATAAACTTTAACTCATTTTATGTATATTATACAGGGTTATTGGTAATTCGACGTATTCTCGTATCTATTTGTGATAATTTTAACCCCCATATGCATTAAGAAAAAGTGAACCATTACTGAGTTATCATATTTTTTAGCATTTTTCGAAATGAATCAAAAATGTAACGACAAAAATTTATTAAAAAAAAAAGTATCAATTGAAATCTATTTTTTTCTTCTGATTTATAAAAATAAATAAACACTGCTTATTTATCAATATTAAAACAACAATTATCGGTCCAAATTTAAAAATCCGAGACGAAAAGCGATACAATATTTTTTTGAGATTCTCTCCCACTAGAATGCCTTAAAAAATACGTTATAAAACTTGCCTTGCAAATTATTTTAAAAACAACTATTTTCTTAGCTCTCCAACAATTAATTACAACTAGGAACTTATTTCAAAGAAACTGAAAAAAAAAATGATCACAAAGGAAGCAGGCGAAACATTTATTGAAGCAAGAAAGTCCACAAAAATCCAATTAAAAAAACGCCTGTATGTATACACATAAATATAACTTGTATAAATAATATAGTTTAGATATCTGTTAAATTCTAAATACGGTTTTTATGGTTTGTCGCTTTTAGTGCTTGACCAGAATCTCATGTGATGCTGCATGACGATACTTTTTAAGATAGTAGACACGCTAAGCCTAGAGGTGATTGACCCTTAAGTGATGCTGCAGGAACATACCAACATTTGCTTGACGACAGATAACCAACTTGAGAGTGATAGCAAGCCGGACTACTGTTTTCCTTCACAGCGCGCTCCGACTCACTTGCAAAGATTCGAACCTACCGTCCATCGACGCGGTGTCTTAACACGCTAACCACTAATCTAGGCTTAAGGGGTGCCCAGTTTTAGCCATATCGTCCCTTATCATCAGATGGACTGTGGATAAACGTTATCTGTATGAAATCTTTTATACATACAATAAGAATGTAACTCTAGCGTGTCTGTACTTTTTAGATTTTTGCAAAAAAAAAATGTAATAAAATACATTGCAAATATTTTTAGAAATATCTGTCTGTCTGTCTCATTGTATGAACACGCATCA
Organism: Antheraea yamamai; assembly: GCA_036509395.1. Taxonomy (NCBI): domain Eukaryota; kingdom Metazoa; phylum Arthropoda; class Insecta; order Lepidoptera; family Saturniidae; genus Antheraea; species Antheraea yamamai. The sequence goes on from AP028441.1 coordinate 4,291,955, forward strand.
CTGCTAAACTAGTGCGTTCCTGATAAGACTTTAAGAATATCATTAAGCATAACGTCGAGTAACGTTTAGCCTTTGTTTTATTAGAATCGGTTCGATCGATCAAAAGTTATTGTAATTTTAATGACGACGCGACTTAAGTACGAAGAAAAGTAGATAAGTAATTACACTTAATACATTCAGATGACTTTATTAGTCACTGTTTTGTACATTCCACGCGGACGAAGTCACGGATACAGGTAGTTAAAAAATAATAAAAAACAGTTCCCATTATTGTTAAACCGATAGAATTATAGTAACACCAATAAATACCAACATGACATACATTCATCGAATGTTCACGGGGTGAATCAATAAAGCTTACATTTTTAATGTGCCCATATCGACCGAGAATTATAAAAGACTAAATGACTGAAAGCCGATGTTCCACTTTTATAATTGACATTAGGATAATTTTGTATGATTATTTTGATGGTTGTTTGTCATGGAAACCGTATGGTTTTGTTTTTCGAACTGACTATAAGCTATTGGCCTGATAGGCCTTCATAGTTTCACGGAACTAATGGGGCTCAGCGCCGCTTACCAACAAGTTTAAGGGTGCTAAAACGGCCGAAGCTCGGCTTGGACTGTTGCCTTGGATGCGACAATGCGAAACTTACTAAGCTGAACTAACAAGCTGAGACCACATGGTTAAAATCAAAATCAAAATAACCTTCATTCAATTTAGGCCTTGAGAAGGCGCTTATGAACGTCAAAGCTACCACCGGTTCAGAAAACAACCCACTCATCGAGAGGAACCGGTAAGTAAGTTGATCTGGTTTATCTCTTCATGTTACCTATATATTTTTTATAAAACATAAATAGTTACATTCGTTATTAGCGGATGCACAGAGAGGGCCGTTATTTCCAGACATCACAATCGTTCATATATTGATCCATCCTATAGCCCTTAGATATTAAAAAACCCGCTTGACATGGTTCTTGAACTCACTATCCGGTAAAACGCTAATATGTTTTGGGACTGAAGCATGGAGTGACCAATTTCTTGCTGTTTCTAATATTTAAATTATGTTGGTCTTTTACTAGATCCAGCATATCTAAGTTTTTGCGGACATACATTAAATTATCAAAAATATATTGGGAGGAGAGAGTTAAAATACCGAATTCCTGAAACTTAGTCTTTAATGATTCGCGAGGCCTCATATTATAAATTGCTCGAACTGCCCGTTTTTGTAATAGGAATATGGTTTCCATCTCAGCTGCTATCCCCCACAACAAAATACCTTCCATAAAACATTAACTTGTGGAAGTAACCGAAGTAGAGTAATATACGTAACTAGCTAATTCTCGCCTGTTTCGTTGGGCATTTGAGAAATGTCAAAAGGTCAATCAACCTTTTACCATAACTCTGCATCGAACAGTCTTAATAGTATGCCGAAACGTTCAATAATTTGGACATGATTAAGCCTCTAAGGAACTGTATTTTCATTATATATACATATAGTTTACAACAACGACACTCACGTTCAACTACATGTTGCAGTACAACTAAGTACTGCAAATGCAAGTTACGGACGCCCTGTTGGTGGATTAACAAAAATATTACACAAATGTAAAAAAAAACGTTAGATAAGAACAACAATGTAATACAAAAGATCAGCCAAACCAATAATCTCAGCAAGGTATATTAATGTAAGAACGTATAGAAATGTGCCTGTCGATATGTAACTATGTCGTCCTTACACTGGCCTGAGAACAACAGCACACTGCGCACGTGTTGTCCTTTGTATATATGATACCTACATGGTATATCTGTGTTCAAATAGGAATAAATTAAAATTATAATGATTTTATACAAATTGACATATTGCAGTAGGTGACATGGTAGCGAGTTATATTAAAATAGGTTTTCATAGCGATAGGTAAAACGATATGTGAATATATAGGCATTTAACCCCTAAATTGAAACCATATGGGTTTAGCCTCCATACAAATGAATGTGTAGACCTTTTGACACTAGTTAACAGAATGTTGGCAACACATGTTTTTATATACCGTATTTATTACAAAATTTGAAAAACTTGAATAATAACAAATTATGTAATGTAAAATTATATTTCAGAAAAATTGGCTAGATATATTAAAACATGATCAGTCATTTTTAGATCTGGGTCTTAAAAAAATCAGCCGAAGGGTTAATTAGTTTCTCGGAAACTGATCTAATGATGTGAATTAAATTTTATATTTTGATATGTCTATCCAAGTACGTGTATCTTTAATAAGTGCCTTTTTTTCTTACAAGACAAAGAACGAAAATTCTAAGATAAAATAGTATATTCAGTCGCCAAGTTTATAACTGTCTTGAATTTATAGTTACAGTAGCTATTTCACGTGATCATCTGTGACGTGTTATGTATGTCTGTGTTATTTGTTTGTACTGATAGGTTTTTTCTTTTAATTTTGTTACATTAATAACGTTCTGAATGTCCATTTATCATCACATGAACATCCATCGAAAATCAGCGCTGCAGTACTGCACACATTTGCTGAATTGATTTGCCAATTGTTGGACATTTTTTTTTCATATGTATTTAATTTTTTTTTTGTCTAATTTGTTTATTTCATTTAATCGTATTGTTGTTCCAACAATAAACAGTTTCTTTTTTTCTTTCTAAATAGAAGTCGAGTATATAGAATTCATATAGAATGTAAAATAAGTCGTCTATAATTCCATTATTAAACCATCATAAAACTACGATGCTTACCCATAATATCCTAGTTTAATAAATAACATTTCGTAATTAAAACCTGTGACAAATTTTACATACTACGCCTTCAACCTAACCATATAAAGGAGTTGCCATACCGTCGTAACGGGGGCAACTTATTGGGTGGGGTGGATACAAAAAAATATGCCTCACAGATTCTTACTTAAGTAATATGCGTCAGGGATGTCATCGAAACGATAAAATATATGGCGATAAAAACTATAATGAGTTTTTGTATTATCTATTTAGGTTATCCATTGTAAAGTAAAATCTAAGTAACTCCAACTTCAAGGGAGACGCGAAAAAAACTTTGTGCAAGAAGTTTTGACTTACCGAGGTAATGTTTAAAGGAAAAGTTACTTCTAAGAAAGTATGTAAATATTATCGCCAATATTCTTATTATACTTTATTGATGTTTTCTCTAACTCAAACCTTGAATCTTGATATGTTGAGGATGCAGATGTCAAACAAAGGTGGAACCACATAATGTGGCACAGCATATGGCATAATAATAACATTTAAATCATTACGTACGGTGCATGTTGTGTTACTATTTATTGCACGTAGCCGCACACCGGGATAGAGTTGCCTCCAAAAGAACGTCTCACATTGCACTGGTACTTGCATGAGTAAATTTATTATTTAAAAAAATATGGTGTCCATTTCTTAGTACTTTGTTTTTTATACATTTAGTTTTGATTTATTTTAATTAGGTACAGAACAAATACATTATTTATTTAATCAAATACTTGATTTTATTAGTGCATATTCTCTTTTATCTATTACTTTAATAGATACAATTTAATTTAATCTCAAACATATTACATACACAACATTACTAAATAAAATATAAGTAACGAATTTAAAAAAAGACAAATAAGACAAGTAATCCTTTCCTAAATTTTAATAAATCCTTGTACACAACTATAAATTTGATGAAGTGTTAAGTTTTCATAAATATTTTTTTGAACTGTATATTCCTAGTAATGAATAATATTCAAATACGCAACGTTTCAATTACTTTAATACATTTATTGTTATGAATATGTACATACATTTATATTTTTATCGATAATATACAGAATATAACAGTCGCAACACTAGGGTCTATTAGAAATTCAAATTGTACCGTAGACATTGCTTAATCAGAAACAGTTTTCTGGATCATTCCTAATCCATTGAAGAATCCTTATTCGGATTTATACCATATTGGTATAATAATTACGTGTCCCGGTATAATTAATACTGTCGGTGTTTCTAGGAATATGAAATAATTTATTAGTCACTGGACAAATTTGAAGAACAAGTGAAGAATTCATCATTTATTATTTAAGATCATCACTGCGCAAAACGTGGTTTTCTCACCGATGTATATCTTTCGTTTATTTCTGTTTGATCTTAGTGTTTAAAAAAAACATCTTAGTGTTTAAAAAAAAACATACAATTCAATTTTAAACTTATAAATTTTACTTTAAACTAAGCATAACTTGTAATATAGTAACTATAGACCTGATCCGTGTTATTACAAAAAAGTTAAATATGTATTGAATACTTGCTCTAAAAAAGTTTAGATACTTACGTATTAAATGCACCGCGCTTGCCGACGACGGCTTCTCGTGTTATCCTTTTTCGCAAGTCTAACTTAACCTAACCAAACAGAGATAAAAGAGCAAGATGTCGTACGTTCGGCGAGCGTGGTGCATTTAATACGTAAGTATGCAAACTTTTTTAAAGCAAGTATTCAATAATAGCATCCGTAGGCTTATACCAATTTTTAAATGTATTAGACAAGTAGCAAACAATAACATTGTAAAAATAATATACTTTGCATTATGCCAGTCACTTCTACTTTACTGCATTCCGTCTTGGGGGGGAACAAGTAAATCCATTCTGCTACCCCTAGAAAGGGCTCAAAGAGCCATACTGAAAGTGATGTTTTTCCGACCATATAGGTACCCCACAGAGAATCTTTACCAAGAATGTCAGGTTTTAACTTAAGAGTGGTTAGCTAGCCAGGCGGACTTAGAGAAAGCCCTAACACCCTGCTATGGTTTCATCTTCTTTCCTTTTAAGCTCCTAGTAAGTTCCTAGGATTCGAACCTACGTCCGTCGACGCGGTATCTAACACGCTATCAATTAAGCCATCATCGCTTCAATATATAACGACATAGGCCATTGAAAAATGTTATTAAAAAACTATAATTACAACTCTATGATTGAAATACCGTATGACGGAATTTTATCAAACGTCAATCAATTGCTTGTTTTCCAAGAAACATCGTACACCTGGTACCATTACCCGAAACAACTATGAGAAATGTAATAATGGGCTACGAGATTGAACTGTAAATCGATATAATATTATAAACTAGCTGACCCGTGCAACTTCGTCTGCACCAAATCGGTTATCACCGGTGTCAATTGTATTTTTAAACGCGAAAAATTTTAATATACCTAAAACCTTATTGCAGCCACATCTACGGTTTCCAATTGTGAATCCAAACTATCAAGGGACTCACTCATACATATACCCAGATGGTATGTGAGAAATCTTTTAAAATAAGCCTACAACCCGTTCGTAGTATCATCTACTGAGTTCAATTAAAAATAAAAACTAACCTATATTGGCGATAATGTGAAAAAAAGCTTTAGAGGTCTATGGACCCCCGGTTTCTAAAGAAATTCCTTTCCCTTTTTTGTAGACGTTTACTATACAGTCAGTAGAGTTTACATTATAAAATATCAAGTTTATGAGTTAAATTGTAAATTAAACGACAAAATATATTTATAAAATAAATAATGATAAATGAAACACTGAATGATATCATAACTATTTTTAACTTGTATTAAAACTTTTTCACACTCCATTGTATTGAAGAAAAATATAAATATTAAAAAGATATGAGCACGACGCGTCAAATGTCACTTGCCTGTAACTATTTGTCTAAGAGCTAGTAACGGTTTCGACAAATTTTCTATAAGACAGTTTTTTATATATCTTTATGTTCTTCCGAACAGTGTGCGGGCTACCTGGCTGCCGGTAAACGTTGCGTTTATTACTGCATATCGCACCTTTACTGGCAAACATATTGATTTTTATATAATTTTTGAATGTTTTGTTTTTTACGAAACCCTACTAAAACATGAAATTATTATTGCCAGACATTTTTGTTATAAACAATAATTTGCCCGATACTATTTTTTTGTAAATAAAATAAGTATGTTCTAACCATGTTAAAATAGCTGTAATTTTAATATTATTTTTTTTTTTTTAATGAAGGCTTAATCACCTTAGCGACTATATCGCCTAAATGACATATAACAATAAGAATGACAATAAACTTAACAATAGCTTATATTAATTTTGTACAATTCTTTAGCATCTTTCGAAATGGAGTCAGACAATAACAAATTGTACAAACCAGTGTGGAACAAACCAGAAGCATTAAGCCAAGATTTAATATCTTCGCTTCGAACACATTCTGCCAGGATGTGGTGCACATCATCGATGAGCTCACAACTCTGGCAGAGTGGTGATAGTACTTTACGCATCAGGTAGGCGAACTTTTTACATGGGATGTGTCCTAAGCGTAATCTCATTCCTGTGATTGCTTCCTGACGGCAAATCGTACTGTCATCAATCCATGATGACCGTAAGGGATGTGGCTGAATCGTTCTGTACCATATTCCTTTTGTTTTAGTACGCTCATCAAAGTATTCCTTCCAATGCGAGTAACAGCTATTTTTAAATACTGAGCATACATCCAAGTAAGTTGGTAAAATATTAATAGGAGCACCTTCGGAGGATCCTTCTCTTGCTAAAAGATCAGCTCTTTTATTCCCAGTTATACCTATATGAGAAGGGATCCATTGTAAAATAATTACTTTGTTCTTTGCTTTGAAATCTAGTAATTGCTTCAAAATAGTGTAGGCTATCGGTATTTCTCGAAAAGTCGAGGTACATCGAGCTACGTGTTGAAGAGCACTTTTTGAATAGGATAAAATAACAATCTTAGTGGACTCAGTTGATTGAGCAGATGAGAAGGCGTCTGCAATTGCTATCAATTCAGTGTGCATAATTTAAATATTTTCATCAATTTGAAATTTCATAAAAGTTTTGGAATTTGACTCCAAAAATGCGGCTCCTAAATAATTCCCAGCTTTAGATCCGTCAGTGTATATTTTAACAAAATTTTGATAATATTAATTTATATATTGAAGACAAATATCTTTTATTTTAAGAACATCATATTGACGCTTTGGCTTCCAAATACCATCTACATTTATTTTAATTATATTGTGCAAATCAATGTTATCGACCCAGGTGTGTAAAGTGAACATTTCATGTTTTATATTTATTTGAATTAGAGTATTTTTATATTGAGAAAAAATAGAAACTAATAATGGTATTTTTCTTTTACGCCAATAGAGTGATTGGAAAGGGGTGGACAGTTCTTCTGATACATTGGTTAGTTCGTTTTTTTCGAATGACTTATATTTAAATAGAATTTGCCAGGTAAATATTGTCTCCTAAGATGTAACGGACATATGCTCAATTCGCTTTCCATAACATAGATTGGAGTACTTTTAATGAAACCTCCGATAATTCTCATGGCCTGGTTTTGGACTTTTTCAAGTTTATAGAGGTTAACCTGAGCACTACTATCATAAAGAAAGCTCGCATAGTCAATTCGACTGCGTGTAATATTGAGGTATAAACGACTAAATGTTATGGATGAACACCCCAATTAAAACCGGCTAATGCTTTGAAAACGTTTAGAAACTTAGAGCTAAATTCTGCAACTGCATTGATATGTTTACCCCATTTTATGTATGATAAAGATAGCGATAATTGTGGAAGCGCCTGTTATAGACGCATGTATTCAAGATAACATTAATCTCAAGTCGTATGTCTACGTTTATCGTTGTTTTTCAGTTTTCACGGTGAAATCTCAATATCATAATGGTTAATAAAATGAAATATGTTGTTTGCAATGGAAAAAATGAAATGGTTTGAAATGAATTATTTTATTTATAAAGAATATCATCGGGCACATTATTTTCAATAACAAAATTGTCTGGCAGTGATAAACTCATGTTTTTAAAATGTAACCGAAATTTTTTTTCCCTAAAATTAATTATAAATCAAAATTTTGACCTGTAAAGGTGTGATGCGCATTAAAAAACACAACGTTAACCGGCTACCAGGTATCCTGAATCCTGTTTGGAAGGGCATAATATATCTTCATATTAAAGAACCAGCTTTTCTAAAATTCTCGTTCTTCCAACGTTGCTGGCTCTTGTACTAAGGTGTCGCAAAAAAGTCTAGTTACGTTAACTACAATTTTTTGTTTTTAGTTTTCCTGGAGAGCCTTTTGCGTTTTATGGGACAAAAAGTATCCTAAATGTAACCTTGGAATATTAGTTATTACTGTGTCAAGTTTCGTTAAAATCGGTTCAGTACTTTCAGCGTGATGCGTGTTCACAGGGACAGAAAGACAGACAGACAGACAGACAGACAGACAGACAGACAAAAATTGTAAAAATATTATTTTTGGCTTCTATATCGATAACAAAGTCTACCCTGTTCAAAATTTTCAAAAAATATTTAATGTACAGATTTGACCTTGCTACAGTTTTATTATAGTATAGATATAACATTTATCGTAATGTATGTCTGCGTCATTCTTTTTTCATCAACTGACATATTTTTTGAAAATGTATTAATAACGTATGTAGGTGTATATGTAGGTGGTAGAGCCACGCTGAAGCTATTACTGGTTTCAGCATGAATTGGTCGGCTCGACGGGGTACTACCACCCGACCCACAGAAAACCGTCGTGCAGTAACACTGCTTACATTGTGCATTGTTGCGTTTCGTTTGGTCAGTGAGAGCGCCGGAGGACCACCTCCCCTCCCTCCCTCCTCCTCCTCCTCCCCTCCCTCCACCCCCTCCTCCAAACAGTGGCTGGCAATGCACTTACGACTCCCATGGTCTTGCAAATGTCTATGGACGGTGGTGATCACTTAACATCAGGTGACCCACCTCTTCGTTTGCCTGCTATGATATTAAATAAAACTTGATAGATTATCACTATAAATGTCCTCTGCAACGTATGTATGTCTGTCTGTCTGTTCCGGATAAATTTAAAAACTACTGAATTTTTATCCAGTTTTCACTAGTAGATAAAATTATTCAGGAGGAAGGTTTAAGTATATAATTTGTCAAGGTTTTTTTTATTATGAGGGCGGGACAACGTCTGCCGGGCCCGATGGTATTATATATTTTTTACATTGTAAAAGTAATAGGTAATTAGAAGATAGTTGTCAAAAAACAGTGTTATTTTCTTTATTTTCCTTACAAGGCTATATCAATACCAAATTATAGCTTTTAATTCTACAAAGTTTCATAATTTCCAAATTCCATATAAAGCATGACATTGAGAAATATCAACGTGACTGAGCCGTAAGCTTGGTATCTCGTTGTCATAGGCATTCACAGTTCGACCCAGCTCGATAAAGCTCGGGAACTCAAGCAGCCAACCCGTCCTCATCGTTCGAAGTCTTGCGTCGCACCGTATCAAATGGTCCGACCCTCCCTACTACTTCGTTTTCGCTTGGTGTACTTCTGACATACGTTTATCAGATCGTATGCACTTAACTAAGTTTTTTCGGAGAATTATTGGATTTAGGGTATTAAAATGGGAACGACAATGGGAAATTAATAGTAGACAAGATATCCAACTATAAACTTTGATTTCAATCTGCGTATTGGAGTACAGAATGCATAATAAATACAGTCATCAAATGATAGACGCATATTAACTAAGTTAAAACTGAGCACAATATTTAATTAAATCAATGAATCATTTTTAATTGAGCCATGGGCACCGCTATATTGATCTTGCCTGCTCTGCCGAGCGACTTTCACTATACCCCTAAACCGTGGCCGCACGCCGGTAATGCGACATGCGATAGATGGACGAAAAAATTAGAGGTGATAGAAAAAACCCTTTAATAAAAAGCGTTTAACTATTTGGTTACGATAGACATTTCGGTAACAAGTAAAACCGCGATCTAACACAAGGCAAGTGTATTTATAAGCCTGTCAGAGATAGCAACAGTGCACCTTGCGTACTCCATTTACCGCTCAGATATGTGAGTCAATTAAACTGTAGAAAGCGGCATACCGATGATAAAATATTAACCTGATTTATAAAAAAAGTTTTGTAAATGACTAGCAACCAGGCTGACATAACTTCAGTGTTCAATCGATTTAAACGCGTAATTACAGCCATTATTTAATACTTTGTCATTCACAATACATCAAAGTTAACGGACCTTCGCAAGTCCTAGAGTGACGCACAAACAATTTTCCTCTTAATGTGTGCAATTTTAAAACAGTGACATCTTTTAAGATTCCTTGAAACGACATACTGTATAGAAAAATATTGGTCTACATACAATCACCAAGGTATCCAAAATAAAGCATACATTTACTTAACAGTAATTCGCGAATGGTTTTGAACACATCAGGAATTCAATATTTTAACTCTGCTGTAAACATTCTTGATAATGTAGGGTACGTCCGCAAAAATCTAACCATTACAAATTAGACATCCAGGGTGTTATTACAAAAAAGTTAAATACGTATTGAACACTCGCTTTAAAAAACTTTGGATACTTACGTATTAAATGCACCGCGCTCGCTGAACGTTCGGCATCTTGCTCTTCTATCTCTGTTTGGTAAGGTTAGGTTAGGCTTGCGAAAAAGGATAACACGATCTTGCCGCGGCAGCCGTCAGCAAGCGCGGTGCATTTAATACGTAAGTATCCAGACTTTTTTAAATCAAGTATTCAACACGTATTTAACTTTTTTGTAATAACGCGGCCAATGTTTTAAGTTCAATAAAACCAGTAAAAGTTTTTTAGGTAACAGTTATCGGTTCTAAAATAAGGTACCAATGCACATAACCGATTTGACGGATAGTAACTTAAAGCACCGTGTCAAGAAGATTTCGATGTCAACAGGCTATTATTATAAGGTGGCTCATTATTTGAAATATTGTGACGTCTGTATCATAATGGCATGGATTGATTTTCCAAACTGGTTTTTTTTATATCATAGGAGGCAAACGAAATGGTGTGTCACCTGATGTTAAATGATCACCACCGTCCATAGACACTTGCAACACCAGAAGAGTCACAAGTGCGTGGCCACCCTGTGTTTGGGGGAGGGCGAGTGGGGAAGAGGTGGGTTTATCCGGCGCTCTCACTGACCGAACGAAAAGCAACAATGCAAGCACTGTTACAGAGTGGCAGTTTTGACATTCATAACTACTATCGATTCGGAAAAGAATTCAGTCAACGAGAAGAACCAGCACGGAACTCAATTTGGTTGATCTATTCATGATACACATTATTGCAAGCATAGGTACATTCGTTTTTAGTGGATGCACAGTGAGAGGCGTATTTTACATACCATCATTCATATATTGATCCACTCTATAATAATAATAGCCTGTATGCATTAAAACCCGCTTGAACTGAACTGAAATGAACAGCCGACAGAAATGAAAACTCAAGATAATAGAATGTGTTCTTTTTTGAATTTTTATATTACCTAATTATAATCTGAATTACTTAGATTTCATAATTTGTATATTGAAATTACTAATATTAGTTTGGTTTTCACATCTATTGGCACTTTGAGCGATAATTATATACAGATTCTTAAATAATTAAATATGATTTAATAATGCTACAATATATCGATATTAGATATACATAGGCCGCTATACTATGTGTAGCTAGTCTGGCGCAAGCGCAATACATCACCAGCATGTTGAGGTTATTGGTGACGCGAACCCATAAGTTTTTCCCCTCTCAACGCGCCCAAAGAAGCTTTCATTTCAAAAAATATTTATGTAAATTGATTCAGTGATTTTTGAGATACAATGGTACTAACAGACAAACAGAAAAACGTAGCCTTTTACAATATATGAATGATGGATTTTCGGCAGGTGGTAGAGCCACGCTGAAGCTATTTCTGGTTTCAGCATAAATGGGTCGGCTCGCCCGGGGTAGTACCACCCTCTCATAGAAAACCGACGTGAAGTAACAGTGCTTGCATTGTTGCGTTTCGTTCGGTCAGTGAGAGCGCCGGAAGCCCACATCCCCTCTTCTCTCCTCTCCTCTGCCCCACCCTCCTTTTCCCCCAGACACAGGCTGGCAACGCACTTTCGACTCCCCTGGTGTTGTTAGTGTCTATGGACGGTGGTGATAACTTAACATCAGGTGACCCACCTGTTCGTTTGCCTGCTATGACATAAAAAAAGAAGTATAATGATAATGTTATGGTATTAAAATATGGACTTGTCTAAAATATATATGACCGTTAACGTAGTGTTTATATGAGCAATAACTTAAAATTTTAACACCTCCATAAATAAGTTAAAGATTTATTGAAATGCATTCGCAGTTATTAATAAATAATTCTTCTAAAAATGGACGCAATGTGTTTTGCTCGTGAGGAATGTTGTCTGAATTAACAAAATGAATTATAATGATCGACGAGGCGCGCTATTTCATGATTGCTGAATATTTATGTAATTTTAACTGTGCTGCTTTTAATTTGGTGACTTATTGTGCTTTTATCATTACATAGTATAAAACAAAGTCCTCCACCGCGTCTGTCTGTCTGTCTGTTCGCGATAAACTCAAAAACTACTGAACGGATTTTCATGCGGTTTTCACCAGTGCATACAGTGATTCATGGGGAAGGTTTTGGTGTAAAATTTGTCAAGGTTTTTTTTATAGTCAGGGCGGGACAGCGTCTGCCGGGCCCGCTAGTATACATATATATGTCATCCTTTTTGGCAGACTGGCTGAAACGTTTGAATTTATTGTAAATATAATATTTCATTCGAACAGCAAGCCAGCCATCAGAACCGGCAAAAAACTCGATCGGGTTCATCATTTTAACATATATAATTATATTTCCAATAAATTACACGTTGCAATCGTTTTTAGTGGATGCACAGGGAGGAGTCAATTGCAGACATCACTATCGTTCATATATTAGTCCACTCTATAATAGCTTTTTCATACCAAAACCCATTTAACATGGCGCTTAAACTTACAACCCGCCAAATCGGAATTCAATTACCTCAAAAACTATTACTGGTTTTAGTAAGTCTGAAACATGACATGAGTCTGAACACCGGTTTAGTCAGTACAAATCTGGCATTAGGACCTACGCAGCCCGAAATAAGAAGATTCGAACCTACGTCTATCGACGAGGTTTCCAACACGCTACAACAGAACCATAATCACTTTTAAAATGTCCCATGACATAAATTCCTAAAACCCCGTCACCTTGCTTTACCGCATGTTCTCAGAAAACAAACAAACTCGTATATAAAATTGTCTATATATTCGAAATATTTAACCTTACATATAAATCATACATTAAGTTAATAACTTAGATATATCACGTGTGTAATACGTACATACAGATATAAGAAATCAGCTTAGGGATGTGTGAAATGAGAACGAACGGCTTGCATATAAACCGTAACCCTATATAAAGTCAACGCGCGATTTAATTACCCACATTACATTCTTAGCCGAGTGACAACCGAACGAAAACATGAGGATCCTTGTAAGTATAAAAATTAATTTTATTTAATATTTATACAGAGAAAAATTGTCTATCTGTTTGTCTAAACCACCATTAGAAAAGATTTGATTTTTAATTTTTAATGGACGAAGTCAACAAGTACTTGATCGATAAAAATAAAATTGTGTAATTCACACGTGGTAGAAGCGAAACTTTCAAAAAGAAAGCGAGAAGAGAGAAGTTACCAATGATGTATTTTGATTCAACTAATAATCCTTTTTTCACCAACTTAAGGATTGAATTCCCAAAAATTGTTTCTTAATGCTAACTTGCAGTGTAAAAGGAACCAGCATGTAAATTTTCATGGCTCCTAGCCTCAGCAGTTTGGCGTGTGCGCTAATATATCAGTCAGATATTCTTTTATATATACAAAAATGTCTATATCAAATAAATTATATATTTCCAGATATTCTTCGCCCTGGTTTCGCTTTCCGCAGCGAAACCCGGTGGGTTGTACGACTCATTTGATTCTGGGGTAAGCTTGTTTACCATATTACCGTATATGTTTTAAAGATCATGAATAAAATAAACAAAATATTACAGCTATCTTCACTGAGCTTATACCATCAACCGGCTGTGTCGGTAGCTCAGCCAGTTGCAGTAGCACAGCAGGTTGCAGTAGCCCAGCCAGTCGTGCATGCCGCCCCAGCTGTGGCCTATGCTAAACCCGCAGCGACCAGCTACTCTTCATTCCAACGGGTACATTAAAATATTAATTTATAATTCAATGATTAAACTAACATTTTTATGAATTATTAATAAAAAAAACTGAATCCTTTCACCGACTAAAGGAAACTTATACGGGAATAAAGCAAGAACTTGCGAAAAGTCCCAGTTTCTGCCAACAAATACTATGTAGATCTGAACATAAAGTCGTACTCTGTTATAAATTTTATAATTTCCTAGATCATACACCCGGTGTCAGTTGCACAACCAGTCATCCACGCAGCTCCTGTCGTTTCACAACCCGTTGTGCACGCAGCTCCCGTGGTCGCACAGCCGGTCGTCCATGCCGCCCCAGCATACCAATCAATCGCCCAGCCCGTTGTTTCTAAATACGTCTCAGTAGGATCGTACGGCCATGGCTGGTAATATCAGCGTCTTAAACGGTTGTAAATATGTTTTATTTTAATATTATTTATGCGTTGAGATCATGTCCTTCTTTTGGGTATGGTGCAATTAAAGATTATCATCAATGACTTTTCTTTTTAATATATATTATTTGAATGATATGTTTGTGTCAGGGAAAAGAATAAAAATGCCACAGCGTTCACACCTGGTGATGCTCACGCTTTCCCTCTCAAAAGAAACCTTTGTCCAGAATTATGACCTCTTTTATTTGTATCGAACGTGACCAAATCTTAATAACCAAAAACATATAAAAGAAGGTAAAGTTATGAAGCCAGAGAATGGTGGTAAGGTATATTTCCTTAAGCTTGGCTAGCGTTCACAGTCAAGTTGAAATTAATTCCCCGGGGCCTGTAAGTATGTTCTGGCAACTGCATTTAAAAACCAATCTCTCTAAGGCTGGTCTGTTACCTACCGGCCTAGTCATATCGCCACTTTACATTAGGTAAGACACGATTAACATCTAGCTTCAAATGTAATATGAAATAGAAAAGAAATAGTAAAACACCTGAAAGTTACACGACTTATGTGACAATGCTCCTACAGTTACCACACACTTCGGACGAGAACAAAAAGTCCGGTGAAACTGTGAAGCCCTGTCAGGCCAATGACATAGTCGGTTCTCTTTTAAATTTTCATATAAATTACATATATTGTGAATGACAACATTTAAATGTCAGAATTTGTTTATTGAAGTTATTAACATTAGTGTAGAGTTCATATCTGTTGACACTCTGAGCAATAATTATATAGGATTGCATATACATTATACCAGGTGACTGTTTAAAGATTAACACGATTCAATCCTTTTGTAGTTCATGGTCACATTTAACATGTAAAATAATAATATCAAAACAAATACATACTAGTAAACAACAAAGTGAATCTTAGTTAAAGTTTGTTCTAAAACTTTTAAAAGTATGGGAACGATACTTTACAAACGTAAAAAATCACATCTAGGTTCAATGAACAACATTAAAGGGGTGCCTTTCAAGGTTAATCATTACGTAACTGCTTATCGTCGTACTGCTGCACGGTCGAACAAAGAGATGCGGGGCACGGGTCGAGATGCGGGACGCGGGCGGGACTACGCGGCACAGTGTGATTCATTGCTTTCCTTATTATTACACCAATTCGTTTTTGCGTACATCATCTGATGTTTAGTGTATATCAGTTTTGTTTTTCTCTAGATAAGTACGCAATGTACCTACAACAAGTGCGAAACCAAAACGAATTATTTGTAGTATAATATGAGCATATATATAGGTATAGGTGGAATAAACCAGTTTAGAACATTTTTGTTCTCACTCTGACAATCGATTTTCGATATAATTTCTTTATTTAGTGGTTACAGACGAGGTTTAGTACTATCTAGGTTATAGACGAGGTTTAGTACTATCTATATCTATCTATACATATAATAAGAACGTAAATCTAACGTGATTGCGTTTTCTAGATTTTTCTAACAAAAAATTATAGCAGGTGTCTGGGAATAAGTAATAAAATGCATTTCAATCATTTTTACAAATGTCTGTTTGTTTATCTGTCTGTCTGTTTGTTTGGACACGCATCATTGCTAAAATACTGCGCTCACGATAAAACTTCACCTGAAGAAAATTATAAAGTATATCCTCGAGTATCATTTAGTCTCTGTTTCATTAAAATCGGTCCACTCTGTCAAAACTTATTGCAGTTTTAATGACGGCTCGAGTTAAGTACGAGAAATGAGTAGGTAAGTAAATGCAATTCATTCTCTTACAAAAACGGGATATTATATAATGTATATATATCTAAGACAGAGTAAACGAAAGACTGTTTCTTGCATTAAGTTCCATGCGGACGAAGTCGTGGGTACAGCTAGTCAACAATAAAAATGGAAATGCTTAATTTTATCCTTTAATATCGAAACTTGAAAGAATTACGAACTATAGTAAAATTTCGACCACGACAATTTTGAAATACCTCATACGGTGTTATTACAAAAAAGTTAAATACGTATTGAACCCTGGCTTTAAAAAGGTCTCATATTAAATGCACCGTGGTCGCTGAATGTTCGCCATCTTGCTTTTTTGTCTCGCTTTGGTTACGTTAGGTTAGACTTGTGAGAAAAGATAACGCGAACTTGCCTCGGGCGAGCGCGGTGCAATTATTAGGAAACTTTTTTAAACCAAGTATTTAATACGTATTTAACTTTTTTATAATAACACGGATGGGGTTCAAATGTTGAAATTAAACCAGATCATACGGAACTGTTCGCCAAATTCAGATGTACGTGTTTTGTAAAATGGAAACAACATTTTGACGAACAATCGAAAGATAAAGGCATCCGGTATAAAACTCTGCAGAGTGAGCCGCCTCATATACCATGGTTTGATAACAGCAATTTAAATAGATGCCTTATTGTTATTGCAAACAGAGTACGGTCCGGACATATTCCTCTCAACAAGTTTGCATTTCTTATGAGAAAAACCGTTTCACTCAATTGTGTAACGTGTGAAACGACAGAAGACTTGCAATACTTGTTGGTGGAATGTCACCGCAATAAAGCCCATAAAATGCTGTCATCGATCAGTTACAAATTAATAGATTAGATCAGGGTAGCTTCCATAGAATCTTGTGTGCACCTGCAAGTGAGGAAGCCAAGATTCTATGAAAGTTTGTGTTTAATTCTCTTTTGTGAATATACCAAGATTAGGGTACCATGGGACTGACATGTTCGTTGACGGCATAAGTCCCAGAGAGAAACATTAAAAAAAGAAAGTGGTAGCCTATATGGGAAAATAAATAGATTTATCGGGGATCTAAACGACTAAGTGTACGTCGAGAGTGGACGCTATAGTCGAGCGTCGAGCGTGGCGTCGCGTGTGGCGCGTTCAGCGTCCAAGAACTACGCTCGCGCGCCGGTCAGGACACTCGCGTATATTAATACATAGTGATTAGCATATGTTTGAAAGGAACGCCGGACGCGACGCCACGCTCGACGCTCGATTGTAGCGTCCACTCTGGTCGTACACTAAGTATCAGAACTATATACTCAATGATAAGCACAAAGCTGATTTAAAGGTCCATCCAGACATCGTTGGTCGGCAGATTCGTCATCATAGAGAGCCAAATTTATACAAAAATGAAGTTTATTCAAAGAATTTGCTTTAATTGATACGTTCTTATAGAAATAATTACGAATAAAGTACACTCTCGGGTTTGTCTTTTCTAAATATGTATTTTGGAAGTGGATACTTGTTTAGTCGTGTTGAGCGGTATTTTTTTGACAGGAGATAAACTTATGATTTTGCGTCATGACATGCTTGTAAGCGTATTGCGCCTGCGCAGCTTGCGTCAGACTAGCGATGCGTAGTATAGCGGCCTGTGTACATATAATATTTATATTTTGTATTGATATTGTGGAGCTCATGTGTGAGTGTTTCATGAATTAATAAATTGTACTTATAATTATTATTCGGAGTGCCAATAGACGTGAAAGATAGACTAAAGATAATAATTTTAATACACAAATTATAAAATTGGAATAATTCAGACTATAATTAATTTAAAAATTCAAAAGAGAGCACAGTTGTTCCACTGTTTTGAGTTTTCACTTCTATCGGCCGTCCTTATGACTACCTCGACTTTTTTTGCAATAGAGTTATCTTGAGGTTCAGGGCATTGATTCTTAACTATTTGCTCTTACTCACTTACTAATTCACTTGCATTTTCTTACTCTCTACTCTCTCTACTTTCATATTTACTTTTACTGAAAGCTTGTGTCAAGTCAAGATTCGAAGATTGGATTCTAAATCGGCGCATGCAGTCTTAAACAAGCTGTCTAAAATAAACATCTAGGGATTGTATTCAAGGTGTTAAGTACCGAACAATTTAAGACACCATCACTATTCGTTTTACCTTTAATATAACCAATCCTTCAACCTAAACCTCAAATAAACCCAAAAATGGGCACGCGATAAAAACACAACACTATCAAAATATGAATGGGAGAACCGTAAAGGTGTTAAATCGATAACCCTAAGGTACATCACTAGAGATCGCGTGTACGGCGAAACATCACAGCACCGGTTAACCGGTAACCCATGAATCTTTACTAGTGGTACCATGATTTAATCTTGGAACAGTTCAATAAAAAACACGAGTTTGTAATTTGAAATATTTATTTTTCCTCGGAAACATACCGTATTCATTTGTGGTGACAGCGTCCCAGTTGGGTATCCTATCGAGTAGCAATTATGTTATTGTTATTATTTGTATAAAAAAGGACATTGAAATTTGTAATTGGTATCATCCATCTTTTATGTTGAGTAAAATTTTCTTATACGTTACGAGCAGGTACATTTATGTTTACCAAAATTCGTAGTTAAATAATGGTCACCCTACAAAAACCATAGACACAAGTTACCTAAACAAAAACTTTCAGTCGGTTTCAATACTTTGTGTAACACAAACGCTATGAAACGGCACACGCTGTATAATAATGTGATACGTAAATAAAAAACCATATCATACTGTAGATTTAGTATACAAAGTAACTTCGTATTCAGATAAAACACAACAGTAATAAACAAAAAAAGTTGTAAGTTTTAAGTGCTATAGATCGTAAAAATGAATTCTTGGGCAGAAGAAAACAGTGATGTAATGGGACCCACAGTTACACGTAAGTGCAAACTATATATAAAAAACCTAATTAAAAAAAGTAATATGACGTACTGTAGGCATTGAATGGAATTAAATATTAAAAACAATTAACAATCCTATTCACTTGGTGTTATAAAATATCTGTTTAGTGTTACATTCTCGTTACTTTAATATCCCTACGCTTTTCTCCAGATTTTCTGTTCAACAACTATTAAATGTCTTTATATATATAATTATTTTGTCCGTGTGTATGTGACTGACCTCATCCTAAACGGCTTAACAAATTTTAATGAAATTTTTTGTGTATGTTCAGGTGGATTAAAGAATTATTTCGATCCACAATTTCACCCGGTAGATGGCGCTGTGGTAGAATTTTAGGCTTCTATCAAAGCAGAACTAATATATATAATAAATATACTATCAAAGGGGTTTGGCGTGCCTTATGCATTGTCGCGCTTGGTACTCTCAAAAAAGAAATATTAGGAAGTAGCAAACTGGTATACACCTTGTCTAACGTTAAGTTACCTTTGCGGCTAATAACTGCGTATAACTAAGCTCAATGAGATCGTAGTCCTGAGGGTAGTTATAAAAAATAACAGTTCCTGAGAACTGTATTGGAACGTCTTGTATAGTAACCGAGTAAGTAAGTACATTCAAGCATTTTTATGAAAAGCCTGTTACCTTGTTAGACCATATAATTTCATAGGATTGTTCAACTGTGGAAACGCCTTGCCTCATGTATCTCTGCTGCAAAGTAAGTAAGTAGTCTCGTACTACTGTGTTTCGGTTCCATAGAATGTCTTTGGCAATATGCACTCGTATATGAAGCGTTTCAGTAAGACGTGGAAAGTTTCATAGATAACGGTTATTTTTCATATGATATTTAAAAAAATCATGATATCACAGTGAATATAACTTAGTATCACTGTTATTTTCATAAAATGGAATTATATTGTCAGTAGTAGTGTTGTTTGATATTAAAAATGTATAATATATGTAAATTAGAATTTGTGGAAAGCGTACATATTAGGTAGGGTCACTTCACTTATACATATAGCAGCTATAAACAAATACAACCACTGTGTTCATAATACAGTGTGTACTCTGTATAACGAATTTCAAGAGGTCGAGCGTTTGCTGTCGTTAATTTTCGTTATGCACAGGGATGAGATCTATAAAGGTTTTTTTTAGTACACAAACCAAATTGGACTAATTTGTACGTTATAGAAAGTGTTTCGTTACAACGAACGACGTTATAAAGAGTGTACACTGTAATTATAATATATTTTACAACTGTGAAATAGCAGTGATAAAAAAAAATATTATATAATAATTACACCGCTAAATTATTACATTGAAATAGGTATAACTTCCATGCCTAGTATCAACTCGGTTCCCAAATGAGACAAATGACCGAGTTTAGGACTACGGTCATTTTGATGTCGGTTGTTCACACTATTGTAATATGGTATAGGAAAGTGACCAAATATGGGATAGTATCCCAATATGGAATACCAGCATTTCTCTAAATCGGAAAATCACACACGCAATAAATAATGTTTGTCTCTATCTTTTTATACCTATTCGCGCGTACAAGTTGTAGCATGTCAGTCGAGTTAGTCCTTTTGTCGTATTGACAATGTTTTGTTTTGTCGCTACCGCATAACTTTCTCAGGTATGTAATAAATACATATTTTTCGTACAAAAAGTACACAAAGTACTGTTTTTTCTAGCTTCTAAAGATCGTTTAGATGTTACTTTGTAGATGTTAGCGGTGTTTGATTGTATTCCTTTGTTTAATATAAAAATATGAATTTTAGTTTGAAGTCATTTGAAAATCCAAATATGGACAGATCACAGTATCCAATTATGGACTACTCCGTAAGAATGAAAAAATGGTTTATGAAAGAGCTGCAAAACACTTTGATGTGCCAAGATCTACCTTGTTTAGATTGACTACCAGAAAAACGAATGATCACCAGAAGAAGTATATTTTTTGTGGTATACTAGTTTCCATTGATACTCATGGGGTAACATAAATCAGATTCCTCACGTGTTGGTCCTGGGTACCTAAAAATTGCACTGGGCCAGAGTCTGATACCTGAATTTGTGATTTTTGCAAATAATTTTTGTTCCTTTCTATATTATACCAAAGTGTTAAAAGAGTCTCATATAAGTTAAGGTTATTTTTCTATAGTGTCTATAGTATTCCATATTTGGGGTACCTATTCCATATTTAGGTACCTTTATCATTATTTAGTTTTTGAAAAATTTTCTTACTTATAACTGATCAATATAACCAACAATTGTTACAAAATAAAGTGCAAATATATGGTTGTTAATAATTATTACAGAAAGTTTTTTATTTATAACATTTGTGCAAATTATGCGTAAAAAACAAATTGGTATTCCATACTTGGTCACTTTCCTCTAACCATTTCATATCAAGTTCAATACATGTATTTACTGTTTCATACCGTATAAAAACAGTATTAGGTAGGGTTATGGGCGTGTATCACGTTAATCATAGTACAATTCCAAAACAACGGCGACCACCGAGAGACAAACTATCTATTGTCAGTCACCGCTGCGATGCCGGCCTACAAAAAATTATTTTCAAGTTATGCTGGAAGGATCCCACGTACCATAGGCTGGAGGAAATACAGTGGCCAGGAGATTGTACCACAGCTTCACGGTACGACAAACATAAGTCGTTGCGAACTTTTTAGTTCTTGTTCAGATAGAATTTGCCGTAAAACTGTGGCTCCGAAGTCCAACGCGCGTGGTTCGGTTCTGGAAAGGAGAGGAAGGCATTCAAATGAATAGCGTTAATGATAGCTTACGAATTACAAATGCCCAACATTATTATACAAAAGTTATTCTATTAAAAAAAATTGGTTGTCATAAGAAAATATTGATGAAAATGGCATACTTTTATGAATTGAATTATTCCATATATAGATAGACGCTATACAAGCCGAATGCTTAGGCCGATCGCACCTCTCTGTCGCTTGTTGCGCGTTCACGCTTGCACGCTCAACTCAGGCGGAACGTGACAATAGTCATGCTTTTTCGTGCGTGTAGCCAGCGTTCATCGATTTATAAGACGTAATCACGTCAAAGATATTTTATTTCGCAATATTCACTTGTGCTAGTCATGTGAATGGAGACAATGTTATTTCATAAAACCCAATTTTTGTGTTTTTTTAATGAATAATATGTTTGTGTTTTCTCATATTTAGTTATTGTTGAAGATGCAAAATATCCAAATAAGATTCAGGATAAAGAACGTTTTCAGAATATTATTCTTTCAATGCTATTTGTAGAATCATGATAACGTAAAGGTGTTGTGCCGGGTCAGGTGAATTCTAATCCAATAAAAGGGAAAAAGTAATCGATACAGCCGTAGCGAAGTCATTATGAGAAGTGTATCCACGTGCTAGTCATCCAATTTGGTTTTACAACCCTCAACTCTATTAAAGCCATTGCCTTTTATAGGTGTCTATTGTTACATACTCCAAATTTAACAGATCACTTATCAATGTAATTTGGTTTTGTAATTATGTAATTAAGTTACTGAAAATATGGTTATAAAATCTCAGTCCGGATAGGTTTTCTCTATTTCTTCGCATAACCAGAACTTATATACGGATGTAAGGCGTGGATTATTAAATATATCACAAAACGTATAGAAGCATTGGAAATGTGAGTCTAAACGCGTAATGTCTTCTATATCCTGGATTCGAAAAGTTACTGGTACCCACTTATAAAGAACTCTTCAACGAATCGACTAGAATCACAAGCCTTAACAAACATCTTAAAGTTGCATGCTTGGAACGCATTGCTCAGATATAGAGATATGAGTTTTCGTAACTAATAATGATAAGACAGTTTGCTGGGAAATAAAAGCTACTCGTACAAGAGACTCTTGGTTGCATCACATCCGTGCGTGGTCAAGCACAGGATAAGTGTCGCAGAACTCTTTCACCTTAGTCAAAATAAAATATACAGAGCTAACTACGAGCCTATATTAGTTGTGGAGCCATTCTAAGAAAAAAGGCGTATTTGAAAAAAATTGACAACCTTTTCATAAACAATCGTTTCAACTTCCATAAACAATAGCATTGTATATATTTTACAAGCTTTTATTTCGCTTTCAATATTTGTTAGTTTGTTTTATTCAAATCTCGCAAGCTGAGTTAGAACTAGTTCCTTTAAACCTACGACTTTGCAATTATCTATCTTCATTTAGTTCTGATGTCAATACATGAAAATGAAATTAAAAAAAATGGTCACTCTTTTATTCCAATCACGTTACCTTTTTTGCATTATTTATAGGGATTTGACCACAATCTCACCTAACACACAGACACACTAGACTAGACACAGTGTGATAGACACACTAAACCTAAAAAGTGATTAACTTTTCAACGCAACTGTCAGAAAACACCTATAGGTGCTAGGCAACAGTTTTCCAACTTGAGACTAGAAAAAGCCCAACCTCCATGGTGTGTTATCACAATATACTCTTTTATCGACTGCTCTGGCCGAGTTGCAAGGATTCAAACCTGCGTTGATAGACACGGCATCTGAACACACTAACCACTTACCAATCGTCGCTTCATTCCCGTGTATTAGTGACACTCTTTTTCAAGCTTGCCCTTACATACTTGATATATTACTTAAGATATACTTAATTATAAAATTGTGAGCCGTCGCGGGAAGCCTGGCAGATGTGAAACAATGAAATTATTTATAATTAAAATTATAATATACATATCAGGATAAATAGCTTCTGCTCGCAACTGCGTCCGCGTGAAATAGTTACTTTGGGCTAACGCAGCGAAAGCTCTCAAAAGGAAAAAAAACATTTTGAAACATTCTTCATTGTTGCTCCGCTCCTATTAGTTTTAGCGTGATGATTTATCCATTTAACACTGAAAGAATTTTTCAAATCAGTCCAGTGGTTCCTGAGATTAACGCGTTCAACCAAACAAACAAACCCTTCAGCTTTATAATCACTACATAGTATAAACAAAGTCGCTTTCTCTGTCCCTATATCCCTATGTATGCATAATTATCTTTAAAACTACGCAACGGATTTTGATGCGGTTTTTTAATAAATAGAGTGATTGAAGAGGAAGGTTTATATCTATAATAACATCCATTAAATAGTGGAGAAATACTGTTATTTTTGAGGTTTCTAATGTGATATTGTAAATAATTACATTTTTTCCGCTTACATTGCAACAAACGCAGGCGGACCACGGGCAGTAATGAATAAATCAAAACTACTGGATCGATTTTAATCATTTTTTCAGTGAATGACATAGGCTATACATTTTATACCCGTGCGAAGCCGGAGCGGGCCGCTAGTACTAGTATATATTTACAACAGGAAACAAATATGACATGACTGTATAATGAATAAACATTTCTATGAATTAAATACTAAAATTCAAAAGCGACGCGTCGCCACATTTACTGTCGGTCTGACCCGCCGTTATAGATTTTTCACATCAAAAATGTTGCAGGTGCGGTTAGTGCTAAAAGTAGCACAGCTCCACCGTTGAAGAACGGATCTGACCTGCGTCACTCTGGTTATCTGATTGCGGTCGGATCAAAAACAACGAGGTAAGCAGCACCGGTGTCAAATTCGAATGGATGAAATGCAAAGACTATCCCCACTACCCGGCCAAAAGATGTATAAAAAACACCATAGGGTCTTAGTTTGTACGAGTAGGACATAACCCACCTTCACCTGCTTGACTTATTAGGTATCCATAAGGGATTTTTCCATGTAAAAAAGGTGTAAGTAAGTGGCACAACATTCTGGATAACAAGGACAATGGTAGAAAAATACAACAAATGAATCCCGAAAACAATAATTTTAAATGGGTCTTTGCTTAGCATTTATTGTATAGTAACACGACATAATGATGGCACTACGCCTGGTCGTAAGCATGCTAGAATCCAAAACAACGACGACCAATGAAGGATAGGTAAATCATCGCCGGTCTTTGAAGCCACGCCGACTTGGAAACCCTTGAACTCTTGGGTATATACTGTTTTATCCCAAAACACAACGAACTAAAAAAGGATCACAATTATCGGTTTATCACTATGTCACACTTGTTGTATCGTTGTAGTGACCCGACCGGACACAAATATCGTGTACTACAAGGCAAGGAATGTTTAAAGACATTCTCATCTGAAAGTACCTGTGCCTATATGCTAGCCATTGTATTGTGTAGCCACAAACATTAAAAAACTACCCAACAAATTTATATTTGTAATTGTAACTATTTGTAACGAAGAAATAAAATCGTTCTTTGATGCAGCAAAGTTTACTTGAACTAAAAATCAAAATTACAAATCAATCTATCGTAAACTGTACTTTGAACAACTGACAATTCCATTTCATATAAGATTTTTATTCAGCATTAATTTTTATTTTTATAAAAATAACATTCGTCATTACTTACAACTGATTAACTATTAAAAGCGATTAAAACATTTATACATTTTCGTTTACTATATATCTATCTATAGCTAGTACCATTTTTTAGTAATTCGCGTATCAAGTGACAATACACAATAACCGTTATCTGATTGTCAATAAAATTGACGTAGGTTCAAGTGGTAGAATCCATAGATATTATTAACATATATCGCTATGTAATTTACGTTGGTAATAAAATAATAACTTACTTCCTAGTATCACACTTCTTGATTCAACCGTCAAAAGATGGCGTTATTGTAAAATTATGTCGCGATATTGAATTTTTCGAAAAAAAAAACTTATTATTTGAATATCGTATTTACAACAAAAGCTTTGATTCTCAGTAAGCACACATTTAATAACTTCCAGTTGAAACACTCAATCTTATAAATAATAATTACAAACACGATTTTTTTCTTTATTTCATTTCAGATTTAAAAGGAAACACAAGAACAAGATTCTTATAATTGTTTTGTTAGTACTGCTGCTGTTAATATTGTGCCTAGCTGTAGTGATGACAGTTCTTTGTAAGTATTTCGTTTTTATAGCCAAGGAGATTTTACACTATAATCACTACACATTATAAAACAAAGTCCTCTGCCACGTCAGTCTGTTCGCGATAAACTCAAAAACTACTGAACGGATTTTTATGCGGTTTTCACCAGTAGACAAAGTAATTTATGAGGAAGGTATAGGTATATAATTTGTCAAGGTTTTTTTATTATCATGGCGGGATAATGTCCGTCGGGCCCGCTAGTTAATAATATAATATGTTGGTAGAAAAATGGGCAGTTGCTACTGATAACACGTTTTGGTAATTTTTTATTGTAAAATATTTCATGAAGCTAGAAACCCAACTAAAACAAAAATCAAGTGCAATTTTTGTGGCTATTACAGATATTTAAAATTTCGTTATATGTATTTTGTTCTTAGATATAAAACAGAGACGTCATAAGCCTATACGAATATGTGAGAGTAAGGAATGCCTTCGGTCGGCTGCGAACTTAGCATTATCAATGGATAAAACTGCAGACCCTTGTGAAGATTTTTATAAGGTTTGTCTAACTATCCTTATTAAGATTAATCGCATCCAAGACCATTAACTTATACTGGGATATGTTCACGATGGTATCTAATGCTACTTACCTTTTCTTAAAGTACTTTTTTATTCTATGTAGAGTAATATGAGTCCACCTTAACTTGAATTATCACACGCATAAGTCCATTATTTTTATACGTTCATAGCTCATACACATTATTATGTAAATAATTTTAATTGTATTCCCATAAGTATGCGTGCGGGAATTGGCCGCAAGACCATCCACGTCCAGATTCCTATTCATCTTACGACTGGTTCCGGGACAAGCAGACCAAAGTCTATTCAATGGTGAGGGATTTCCTGAATAAAAACATAACTCACAAACCGATGGCTGTCCAACAGGCCAAGGATATGTATACTGCTTGTATGGATATCGGTAAGAATATTCGTGCTAGTTTGTAAGAAACAGCGTTATTGTCTTGCATCTCGTAATAATTTTTTTTTTTTATATCATAGGAGGCAAACGGATAGGTGGGTCACCTGATGTTAAGTGATCACCACCGTCCATAGACACTTGCGACACCAGGGGAGTCGGAAGTGCGTTGCCAACTTGTCTTGGGAGGAGGGGGGGAGGTAGGGGAGGGGGAATGGGTGGGGAGGTGGGCCTTCGGCGCTCTCACTGACCGAACGAAACGCAACAATGCAAGCACTGTTACTTCACGTCGGTTTTTTGTGATATATGCTTTGAAATTAATGATGTTGAATAAATTTATACGACTGGAGATCTATACATGATAATTAATATAGATATTTATAATATAGATAATTTTATGTAAAAAATAACGTATTTTGCTATTCACAAGTACTATTAATACGTAGTGTGTCTAATGGGTATTTAATATACATCTTCTATATCTTCTATACATGATATAATAAGAATGTAAATGTAACGTTTCTACTTTTTAGATTTTTGTGAAAAAAATTGTTGCAGGTATCTAGCAATAAGCAATAAAATAAATAATTTAAAAAAATGTTTGTCTGTCTGTCTGTCAGTCTCTTTGTTTGGACACGTATCACTGCTAAAGTATTGCGTTCACATAAAACCTCACCAAGAAAATCATAAAGCATATCCTCGAGTAAAATTTAGTCTTTGTTTAGTTAAAATCAGAACACTCTATCAAAAGTTATTGTAATTTGAATGACGGATCGAGATAAATACGAGAAAAGATTAGATTAGTAAATGCAATTCAATCTCTTACAAAAATAAGATATTATAAAATGTATAAATAATATCTAAGACACTGAAAACGAAAGACTGGTTTTTGCATTAAGTTCCACGCGGGCGAAGTCGCGAGCAAAACTATGATTAATAAATTTATATTTTATAATTATTTTATATGTTTCTTTAGTATTTGTGTAAGTATTGATTCGTTTATATTGCCACCGGCAAATGCAGTTTAAAAATTAGATATCGCTCAAAAATATGCTTCGAACATTTCGCTTTATGTCTGTGATTCCCAAAGTGGCCTATATCGACCCTTAGAGGTCTACGACGACTAGAAGAGGGGTCGATTTGGGCGAAAAAAATTAAGGGACTATGACATGCAAAAAATCATCATATTAGCAGGTCGTGAATTTAATTTGGGCTTTCTGTGAAAGAATCAATATCACATACAATCTACACAAATAATTCTTCTATTTAAAATGAAGACATACATGAATGAGAGAATCAAAATATATTTAAAGTTGTGGAATTGGCAAAAAAATCAATATCAAGTGAGCAGCAGGTCTACCACATAACAACAAAATATGGCAAGTGGTCTACGAACCAAAAAAGTCTGAGCCACCTAGGTACACACGAATTATGTAAATTGCTATGTAATTTGTATATTTTATATGTTGTGTAATATAGTGTATTCTTAATAAACCGCGAACAGTAATAAAAGAGTAAAGAAGTTGTTAACAGGAATAAATAATTACATATTATAAAACAAAGTTCTCTGCCACGTCTGTCTGTCTGTCTGTTCGCGATAAACTCAAAAACTACTGAACGGATTTTCATGCGGTTTTCATCAGTAGCTAAAGTGATTAATGTTGTGTGTTTTAGTATATAATTTGTCAAGGTTTTTTTATTATCACGGTGAGATAACATCCACAGGGCCCGCTAGTAATTAATAATATTCATGTTTACTTTTTGCAGCAACACTAGATAAACTTGGTCTTCGTCCAGTATTCAAACTATTAGAATCCCTCGGTCTACCTTCACATCCGACGTTCATCAATGCAACTAATGTTGACTACGACACTTACCACTTTGATTGGATAGAGGCTGTTATTAATATAAAGATCCAATTAGGTATGGACGTATTGATAGGCTTTGATATATTTATTGACACAAAAAACTCTTCTGTCTATCGACTTGTTATGGGATCGCCTGAAACTACAAACCCTTTTCCGAGGTAAGGATTTCGAAATCCTTTAATCTATTAACAAACTTTCAATTTTTACTGCGAAAATCTACGCTAAACTAGTGAATTATTTGTAGTTAAAAACATTCCAGTGTCCGTTTACGTCATTTTTGTATTTTTACTAATCTTATAAATGCGAATGTAAGTATGTCTGTTCTTTTCTTTATTACGTTTCCACAGCCTAGCTACTGAACCGATCATGATGAAATTTTGTATACCTATATATATTGTCAGGGGTATGTACCTCAGGGAAAGGATAAATCTAATGGAACGCGAGTGACGCCACGAGCAAAAGCTGAGATTCTGTGTTATAATATGATTAAAAAGGATTGTGCATGATAGCAGGATTTTTTCTAATGCTGCCTTTTGTACACGGGGAGATCCCTAACAGATATCCATCCCGCACGGCAGCTGAGGATGCGTTATGTACTTACACCTTTTGGCCGGGGGAGCAGGGAGTACCTTATTGTCACTACGTCTGCTCCCCCGACAGGTGTAGACCCCTCTTTAGGGACCCGACTGTGGTCTGCGGGGCCAAGATGGTAGACCACTCAATGGGGAGTGTGTGTTAGAACCCCTTGACGAGCTGTGGCAGTCGCATCGGCATAATACGTCTCTAACAGTCCACAAACCCGCCAAGCTACTGCCTTTAAGATGAAAATCTGTTGCCAAATACCTATGAACGTGTTCCGGCATACACTTGAGTATCAGTCACTGTAAGTTTAGTGCGTTTACTATCTTGGATCGCATCGTCATTTAACATAAGGTGGGATTGTGGTCCAGTCTCTAAAACCTTAAACCTTCATAAAGTTCGCAACTTCTTATCTCTGCCGTACCGTGAAACTGTGGAACAATCTCCCGGCCAGTGTGTTCCCTCCTTCCTATAATATGGGGTCCTTCAAGCGTAACGTGAAGAGACATTTATACAGGCCAGCATGACAGCGGCGACCGGTGAGGGATAGCGTGTCTCTCGGTAGTCGCCGTTGTTTTTGGATTATACTGTGTTCTCCATCAGGCACAGTACAGTCACTTTGCTGTGCTACGATAAAAAAAACCTAATAAGTATGATTAATGAGTACTCACACTAATAAATGTGCATATGAGGTTCGCTTCTTAAATAACTAATAATATACATATTCATAACTATAAATAAATTTTCAATTCCAGCATATATAGTGAAAGGAAGCGAAGAAACAAATACAAAACTCGTTTACACAGTAAAGATTCTAAAGCATTTAGGATCACAGATGATGATGAAAAATCAGCCGAGCTACACAGAATATACTACGCTGAACTAATGAAGGTGGTTTTGGAGATGGAAGGGACGAACACAACTAACCTGACTGAATATGATTTGCTTAACAACGTTGTTCTTGCATCAACAATATTTTATACCATGAACAATGATATGTTTGACGTGAGTTATTATTATAATATACTGTACACTGATTTCTCTTGATAGTTTCCTTTTGCGTTCAATAATTAACAACTTGCTATCAAATATTACTTATCTTTTAAAGTGCCTTTCTATAGCTAACTCACTGACGTATTAATCTACAGCCCTTACTACTGGGGCTAGAGCCGTAAAAAATTATATGCAGATTTCTCTTACGCTGTAAGTGAGGTCTAAGTAATGATTTTTGAAAATTCAACACCTAAGTTAGTAAAAAAGGGGTTGAAAGTTTATATGAAAATTCGTTGTTTTTTAACTTACATCTATAAAAATAGGTATTTTAGCAATTCCGTTAGAAGGTAATGAAGGTGTGTTTCATAATATTTTTACATTCAATTAATATTTTAATATTATATATGGATGGTATAGTCCTTTTTAAACATACAAACACAATCATAAACTAAGTCACAGGTGTCTACTAGTAGCTTATATATAAATAGTGTATTGCAATTTAGATTAGGTATATTTCAGTTTATTATAATATATTTTATAAATCATGATGTATTCTATAAAATTTTATAGATTTTTACATTACCAGTAATAATCTTATTAGATAACTACTGTGAACAGTTATTAATAAAATCATCTGCATGTATTAAGTCCATTTACTTATCTACTTTCCTCTCTTACTACTACTTACTACGTACTTAAGTCGCGTAGTCATTAAAATTACAATAACTTTTGTTAGTGTGAACCGATTTTTAATGAAACAAAGACTAAATGTTACTCGATGATATCTTTTATGATTTTCTTGGTGAGATTTTATCGTGAACGCAGTAATTTAGTAGCGTTGCATGTCCAAACGAACAGACATTTCTAAAAATGATAAAAATGTATTTATTACTTACTAGCTGACCCGTGCAACTTCGTCTGCACCAAATCGGTTATCACTGGTGCCAATTGTATTTTTAAACGCGAAAAATTTTAATATAGGTAACTAAAACCTTATTGCAGCTACACCATCGGTTTCCAATTGTGAATCCAAACTATCAAGGGACTCACTCAAACATATACCCAGATAGTATGTGAGAAATCTTTTAAAATAAGCCTACAACCCGTTCGTAGCAACCAACATACATTGGTGGTAATGTGAAAAAAAGCTTTAAAGGTCTATGGACCCCCCCAGTTTCTAACGAAGTTCCTTTCGCTTTTTTGTAGACGTTTAGTATACAGTCAGTAGAGTTTACATTATAAAATATTAAGTTGATAGAGTTAAATTGTAAATTAAACGATAAAATGTATTCATAAAATAAAATAATGATAAATGAAACACTGAATAATATCATAACTATTTTCAACTTGTATTAAAACTTTTTCATACTCCATTGTATTGAAGAAAAATATGAATATAAAAAAGATATGAGCACGACGCGTCAAATGTCACTTGCCTCTAACTATTTGTCTAAGAGCTAGCAACGGTTTCGAAAAAGAAAATAAACCAGTTTTTATATATCTTTATGTTCTTCCGAACAGAGTGCGGGCTACCTGGCTGCCGGTAAACGTTGCGTTTATTAGTGCATATCGCACCTTTACTGGCAAAAATATTGATTCTTATATAATTTTCGAGTGTTTTGTTTTTTACTAACTTAGAAACGCTATTAAAACATGAAATTATCATTGCTAGACATTTTCGTTATTAACAATAATGTGCCCGATGCTATTTTTTTTGTAAATAAAATAAAGTACGTCCAAACCATGTTAAGATAGCTGTAATTTTAATATTATTATTATTTATTTTTTAATGAAGGCTTAGTCGCCTTCTCGGCTATATCGCCTAAGTGACATACAACTATGTAACAATAAGAATGACAATAAGCTTAACAATAGCTTATATTAATTTTGTACAATTGTTTAGCATCTTTCGAAGTGGGGTCAGACAATAACGAATTGTACCAACCAGTGTGGAACGAACCAGAAGCATTAAGCCTAGAGCTAATATCTTTGTTTCGAACACATTCTGCCAGGATGTGGTGCACATCATCGATGAGCTCATAACTCTGGCAGAGTGGTATTAGTACTTTACGCATCAGGTAGGCGAACTTTTTACATGGGATGTGTTCTGAGCGTAATCTTATTCCTGTGATTGCTTCCCGACGGCAAATCGTACTGTCATCAATCCATGGTGACCTTAAGGGGCGTGGCTGAATCGTTCTGTACCATATTCGTTTTGTTTTAGAACGCTCACCAAAGTATTCCTTCCAATGCCAGCAACAGCTATTTTTAAATACTGAGCATACATCCAAGTAAGATGATAAAATATTAATAGGAGCCCCTTCGCAGGATCCTTCTCTAGCTAAAAGATCAGCTCTTTCATTCCCAGTTATACCTATATGAGAAGGGATCCATGGTAAAATAATTACTTTGTTCTTTGCTTTGAAATCTAGTAATTGCTTCAAAATAGTGTATGTAGGCTATCGGTATTCCTCGAAAAGTCGAGGTACATCGCGCTACGTGTTGAAGAACACTTTTTGAATCGGATAAAATAACACTTTTAATGGACTCAGTTGATTGTGCAAATGATAAGGCCTCTGCAATTGCTATTAATTCGAATGACTTAAATTTAAATATAATTTTGCCAGCTTAATATTGTCTCCTAAGATGTAACGGACATATGCTCAATTCGCTTTCCATGACATGGATTGGAGTACTTTTAATGAAACCCCCGATAATTCTCATGGCCTGGTTTTGGACTTTTTCAAGTTTATAGAGGTTAACCTGAGCACTACTATCATAAAGAAAGCTCGCATAGTCAATTCGACTGCGTGTAATATTGAAGTATAAACGAACTAAATGTTATGGATGAACACCCCCATTAAAACCGGCTAATGCTTTGAAAACGTTTAAAAACTTAGAGCTAGATACTGCAACTGCATTGATGTTTACCCCATTTTATGTATGATAAAGATAGCGATAATTGTGGAAGCGCCTGTTAGAGACGCATGTATTCAAGATGACGTCAGTCTCAACTCATATGTCTACGTTTATCGTTGTTTTTCGTTTACGGTGTTTACGGTGTAATCTCAATATCATAATGATTAATAAAATGAAATATGTTCTTTGCAATGAAAAAAATAAAATGGTTTGAAATGAATTATTTTCTTTATAAAGAATATCATCGGGCACATTATTATCAATAACAAAATTGTCTGGCAGTGATAAATTCATGTTTTAATAGCGTTTAAAAGTTACTGAAAAAAATGTTCCTTAAATTATTTATAACTCAAAATTTTAACCGCAATGCGCATTAAAAAACACAACGTAAACTGGCTACCAGGTATCCTGAATTCTGTTTGGAAGGGCATAGTATATCTTCATTTTAAAGAACCAGCTTTTCTAAAATTCTCGTTCTTCCAACATTGCCGACTCTTGTACTAAGGTGTCGCAAAAAAGTCTAGTTACATTAACTACAATTTTTTCTCTTTCGTTATCCTGGAGAACCCCTTGCGTTTTATGGGACAAAAAGTATCCTAAATGTAACCTTGGAATATTAGTTATTATTGTATCAAGTTTCGTTAAAATCGGTTCAGTACTTTCAGCGTGATGCGTGTTCACAGGGACAGAAAGACAGACAGACAGACAGACAGACAGACAGACAGACAAAAATTGTAAAAAGATTATTTTTGGCTTCTATATCGATAACAAAGTCTACCCCGATCAAAATTTTCAAAAAATATTTAATGTACAGATTTGACCTTGCTACAGTTTTATTATAGTATAGGTTGCTGCAACTATTGCAATAATTTTTTTCACAAAAATCTAATATCTACAGACACTTTAGATTTATATTCTTATTATATGTGTAGATATTTTTTGAAAAAATGTTATTAAAATCTCAGTAAATGTTGGCTTTATATATCATAGGAGGCAAACGAACAGGTGAGTCATCTGATGTTAAGTGATCACCACCGTCCATAGACACTTGCAACACCAGAGGAGTCGCAAGTGCGTTGCCAGCCTGTATTTGGGAGAAGGAGAAGTGGGGAAGAGGGGAGGGGCAGGGGAGTTGGGTATCCGGCGCTCTCACTGACCGAACGAAACGCAACAATGCAAGCACTGTTACTTCACGTCGGTTTTCTGTGAGAGGGTGGTACTACCCCGGGAGAGCCGACCCATTCATGCTGGAACCAGTAATACCTTGGTGAAAATTTAATAAAACGAATAAAAGAAAACATTTAGGTAAACATAATTAACATTTCTAGCAAGTAGCAAACAATAACATTGTAAAAACGATATACTTTGCATTATGCCAGTCACTTCTACTTTACTGCATTCCGCTCGGGGGGAACAAGTAAATCCATTTTGCTACTGCTTGAGAAAGGGCTCAAAGAGCCATACTGAAAGTGATGTTTTTCCGACCTATATAGGTACCCCACAGAGAATCTTTACCAAGAATGTCAGGTTTTAACCGTTAGACAGCTTTTTATCCTACAAATTATCCTCCGTCAACATGTAGGAACGCCAAGCTTACAAGCTCCGATAAGAGAATAAGGGTCGAAGGATAATAGAACTGCCTAAACATAACACTTGGTTTGTTTGTCGTTTTGAAGGCTTCCTGGGAGGATTGCTCTATAATAAAGCAAATAATATACTACAGATTAATCAATACAACAGACATACTATTAAAAAACTCACTTTCAAATGGTTACATTCACAAAATTACACAAATACAGAAAAATTATTATTACCACAATTTAAATTATAATTATAAATTCGGTAATTCAAATCATACACTTTTATTTAATAAACAATTCACTCATTACTATTATAAAATATTATATATTACTCGGAATACCGTGTTACACAATAATCTCACATATTTAATTAATTCAAATTAAGTTTTTATTTATTACATATGTTTAAGTCACTGTTTGTTTAAATTCTCATTATATGAAATTGTGATATCTGCGATACGGTTTGTAACTAGTGCAGATACCAGTATTACTGTTAATTATGTATACATTGACTTGGAACATTAAAATATTATTATTATTATTAATGTCATTTCTAATTCAAATTCGATATTGTCAATCTCTATACTTTATTAGTTTTCTATAAAATGTGAAATATAGCTCACATAAGTATGTTCTTATACAGAGTGGCCCATGAAAAAGTTGCATTTTACAATTGCTATAAAAAAGACTTGTAGATACTTTTCAATTTTTTTTATTTATTCAATAGTCCCGACATTGCGGTTTAATAGTGGAAGACCACTTCATTCATATGGTTACCTCGGCTGGCTTTGCAGTAGTCCATTCTGTCGACCCAATTTTTCATGACTTTTTCAGAGGTGAAGCCCTCAATGGCTGCAATGGCGACTTCAATTTTGTGCTTTAGGTCGTCAATCGTCTCAGGATGGTTGGTGTATCACTTATTCTTTACGGCTCCCCATAAAAAAATAGTCCAACGGTGTCAAATCGCAGCTGCGAGGCGGCCAGTGGACATCGCCATTTCGGCTAATTATGCGATTTTCGAACGTACCGCGCAATAGTTCGACACGTGGCGCTGTCCTGTTGAACCAAATGCCGCCGATGTCTTCCTCTCCCATTCGGGGAAAGAAAAAAATCTTCCAACATGTCGCGATAGCGCTCACTATTGACGGTTACGGCGGCTCCTGCTTCATTTTCGAAGAAAAACGGACAATGAGAAAGCTCGCCGGAGCACATACCGCACCGAACAGTCACTCGTTGTGTGTGCTTTGGCTTTTCCATGATTACGTATGGATTTTCTGAGCCCCAAATGTGGCAATTTTGCTTATTGATTTATGTCTTACTTATGTGGTTATCCATCGAGTTTACGGTTTCAAACCGAGGTCTTTTGTCAAAATTCTTTGAAGGGACGTGCGAGAAATGTTCATTTCCTGCGAACGATGTCGATTCGATGTTAATTGATTGTCAGTCACACTTTCGGCAACAGCAGGAATAATTTCGATTGAACGCACTGAACGAGCACGGGAACGCGTCGCTTTGTCCATTAAAGAGCCACTTTCACGCACACGCTTATAGATGTATCCACAAACTGCCTGCTAGGCGCTTTATTCTTTTCCCCGAATTTTGTGCGCATTTTTCTTGCAGTTTCGGTTGAAGACTCGTCATGTTGGAAGTAAATTTTCAATCTTTCCCAATTTCCTTCGAGCGTAAACTTAACCATTTCATAAACCGGAAACCTTTTACTAAATATTTGGTAAAGTCATTCGAGCTGTTAAAGCCGAAATAATCGATAGTTCAAAAAGCAACCGATAAATGGGCCACCCCTTATAAGCAAAAGAAAATCATCAATCAATCATCAAAAAAATCATGGTGGGAGAGTTAACGATATCCTTCCTTCTCTTGCACACAATAAATACGTATTAAAAACATTCGATTTGTGACTATTGAAAAATTTGGAATCCGTTCTGTATCCCAGCCTCAAACAAACAAAGCATCACATGGTGAATAGTCACGCCTGTAGAACTCTCACCAAGCTTTTTGACCGCTCTGAATATAGACGCGCAGAACACAAATGTAGATTTAAATACGTACTGTTTAATATGTATATATCGAGACAACTGAAGGATAACTAAATGCCAATTTTAATTTCCTATAATAATATGTTAACTTTGTTTTTTATCAAACTCTTTACTGTATTATGCACAAGCCCGAACTTACGGCTATATTCAGAACGGCCAAAAAGATTAACGAGGACTTATTTACTATAAAATGAATTTAGGTACTTACGTATTAACCAAACCGAGATGAAACTGTTTTGTTTTAAATTTAAAGTCACCAAGTTGCCTTATACTTATACTCAGTGCAGCTGCGTCTTTGTTTCTCAAGTTTAACCTAACCTAACCGATTTATTTTTTTCAATTTTCCCGTCTTGGTTAGGTGAAAAAAGATAACGCGAGCCGGTCGCAGTAGCGGTCGGTGAGCGCGATGGTGTTAATACGTAAGTACCGGAATTTATTACACGTACTAACTGCATATTTAATTTGTAGTACAGTATTTATTTCTTTGCTTTCCTTGCAATCACATAGTCTTAAAATTATCATAAGTAAAAATAACAAAGCGCGAGTTCCTTCACCATTTCTGCTTTTTACTCTTCTGTTTCAAGTTACTAAGACTTTGTGCTCGTTGCATTTCGCTTTGTTGTTCCGCTTCAACAGTCTTGTCGGTCATCATGTCTAATAATATTTCAAATTTCAACCGTAACATATTGTTTTCCTCTTCTAGTCTTAGTAATTCATTTTTAAGTCGAATATTTTCTTTATGTGCCGCCCCAGCTTTTCCTGACGCTGTGGGAAAGTGGTTTTTGAAGAGGGTTACTCAGTGTTCATATACAGGTATATGTTACTAAGCATTAAGAGATAATTTACAACAAATATATGTTTTACAACAGAATAAACGTATTTAACAAATTAAGATTTCAATATCTGTGTAGTTTGTTCCTTTTTTAGGAACATTTATTAAAACGAATATATCAACCACATTCATTCATAGGATTGCACAACTGTGCCATACATCTTGGCATCATGCAAACAAGGTTCTGCAAGAATGGTGTGACAAACACCTGTATTTTAACAGTCGAATTGCATAATATTTAATAGCGATCGGTAGCGGTGGGCGAGCGCACTGTGTTTTTTTTATATTAGCAACTTCATGATTTTTAAGTTAAAACAAAAGAGTTTCGTCTTGGTTTGGTTAGGTTAGGTTAAAATTGCGGCGGTCGGCGAGCGCGGTGCATTATATTCGTAAGTACCATAATTTGCATCGATGTCATCGCCCGTCTACAACATTCATTATACCATTTTGATAGCTTAATGAAATCGAATGTAATTAGTAGGTACTTAAACAATTGAGGTTATTTATATTTTATGTTCTTTTTATTCCATACTTAAAATTTTGCACAAACCTTTTTACTTCCAATACAATAACTGAAACTAGAGCATCCAAAAAATAATAGAAGATACATCTTTATCTACCTGGTATCCATTGTCCATCTTCAAAAGATATTTCGAAATCTCCAAGCTTTATCTTTAGAGGTCCTACATCGATAGATAATTCTGATGATGCGTAATCACTACCGAATTCCTTTTTTATTACCGATGTATCTTGTTTCCTTACAGGAATTGTTTTAGGTGTAAACTTACTACTAAATAACGGCATTTCGGTATTTGGTATTTATGTCACCAACGTCAGTAAATAAAAGGAATCAAAACAACCAGTTACCATGACAACATGAAGAATTCTCATAATAAACTAGAAATGTTACTCACTCTTTTTTCTAGGCGTTAATTGAATGAGTCTTAAAATTGATAATATTGTTATATCGATAGTATTCTATATAATTTTATAACATAACTGAATTATATGCAATTTTTCATTTGAATATGTTCAGGAATGATTAAAATATAAACATACTTTAATATTTATAGAAAACGCTCGCAACTTTTTGGGATCTTCTTACCGTTTTCTACATCTAAAACACTATCTATATCTTCGTATGTCGATTATCAACTCATTAAAAGAATCTGAAGTTGAGAGTAATATTTAACGAATTTTTACACACATCAGTCTGTGCTACGCACCTGGTGACAAAGGAAGAACATAGCTTTCTACTCATGAAATAAATTTTAGAATCGAATTAGTATTTTCAAAGATTACCAACTTACTAATTTCATCTCTGTCATAATAGAAAATTTTGAAGATTATAATAATACTAGCTGTTACCCGCGGCTCCGCACGCGCTTTTTTAAAATGTATTAAAGAAATGTAAAGTTGTGAGTGGGTGTATAGATTACAGAAATGCTTTTTCAAAAACATTTGTAACTACGACAGGCTCGCCATCTACTGTAACATGTAACGTGTACATTAGATATATGAATACTAATAGTATTTCGAATGGGATGGGATTTATCATCAGCAACATACCTGGAACTTCAACCTACTATATACCACACTCAGTGCTCACTAACACTATATAAGAAAGTAATAAAAATTTTAAGCTATACATTATCGAACAATATGTTTTAAATCTTTTATTATATAGATATAATATGGCCATATTGTCGATATACTTAAGTTATTGTAATACGTCGCTATAATCACTAAGTTATGTAGACGCAAACGCTGTAAATAAAACAATATGGCCGCCAAGTTGACCAAAAAGATGATATAATTCATATTACATACAAATATATGACTTTAAATTATGTATATTTATTCTTGGCGTCCAGTAAAGCACACGTCTCACGCGGTTGTAACATATTTTTGATTTTTTTCACACGGACGAATGCATAGATTCATCACTACATAGTGTACCAATTCAAATAAAAAAAGAATCATTAAAATCGGTTCACAATACACGAAAATATCGATTAACATACATTTAAAAAAATACATACAACCGAACATAGCAACCTCCTCCTTTTTCGAAGTCGGTTAAAAACAAAGTCATCTGGTTTATCTGTTCGCGATAAAGTCAAAAACTACAGATTGGAATTTCATGCCGTTTTCACCAGTAGATAGAATGATTCATGGGGAAGGTTTAAGTATAATTTGTCAAGGTTTTCTTTTTATTATCGGGGCGGGACAACATCTTCCGGGCCCGCTAGTTATCTGCCCGTAAAAGTCCCGTGAAAGTCGGTCCAACCGATTAGGAGATAGTAAGATATTGCGGACGAAGTCTTGAGTGACAAAATAAAATAGTTGAACTTACTTCTTATAAGGTGAGTTATCTAACAGTGAAAGTCCCGTGAAAATCAGTTCAAGCATTACGGATATTCCACTGCGACCGAAGGCGAATAAAAACCTATATTACTTTTTATGAGGTCTGCTATCTACTAGTAAACACCACGTGAAAATTGGTCCAACCATTTTGGAAATATCAATCCGGACGAAGCCGCGGACAAACAAAGTACAATATGTCAACCGCTATAATTTCGGCTATCTGCCAGTAAAATTCCCGTTAAAATAGATCCAACCGTTTTGAAGATTACCCGAAACAAACAAACAAACAGATAAAATATAAAAATATAGACAAAACATAAAAAAATTTTTTTTTGTTCATTTGTAGTCATATCCATTCATCAAAAAATTGTTATTTTAATTGTACATACACAAACTTTATTTTTATAATACGTAATAGATTACAAATTTTGAATAGGAAAACAAAATAAACTTTGAAAATGTTTGTGATAGAAACTTACCACGTTACCATGGCAACATATATAATACCAACACTATCTCCCAAAAGGAAAAAAATGCCCGATTTTGAAACATTCTTCATTGGTGCTCCGCTCCTATTGGTCTTAGAGTGATGATTATTTCCTAAAGCCTTCCTCAATAAATGAGCTATCTAAAACCGAAAGATTTTCTCAAATCGGACTGGTAGTTCCTGAGTAATCTCATATTACGCAAATGCGCGTTCAACCAAACAAACAAACTCGTACCGTGTTATTACAAAAAAGTTAAATACGTATTAAATACGTGCTTTAAGAAAGTTTTCTAATAAATGCACTGCCCTCGCCAGAGGCAAGTTCGCGTTATCCTTTTTCACAAGTCTAATCTAACGTAACCAAAGCGAGACAAAAGAGCAAGATGGAGAATATTCAGCGACCGCGGTGTTTAATATGAGACCTTTTTAGAGCCAGGGTTCAATACGCATTTAACTTTTTTGTAATAACACCGTTCAGCTTTATATATTAGTATAGATATCTGTTGCCTATTAGTAGTATTATATCAGTTATAATAGAATTAATATGCAACTGCATATAGGTAATCCTGTATCTATTAGATGAAACATAGGTTTATATAATCCGTAGTTTAGGTCTATGACATTAAACGTACTCTGTGATGAATATTATAAATTTTCAATTACACTTTAACTACAGTAGTGCCTACCATTCTGGCAATTTATGGAAACTTTACTATATACAATCGGTAGACATTTTTTAGGGTTAACCCATTTCCATATGAAATACTTCTTATCTCAACACCTCATATACCGAACTCTTCATTCAGCTCTTTTAGAAATTCTTTTTGTAGGTGCTAGAGTTACGCTGTAGCTATTACTAGTTTAAGCATAAATGGGTAGGCTCGATCGGGGTAGTACCACCCGACCCACAGACACACCGACGAGAAATAACAGTGCTTGCACTGGCCCAACTTCCCTCCCGCTCCCCTTCCTCCCCCCAACTCAGGCTGTCATCGCACTTGCGACTCTCCTGGTGTTGTAAATGTCTATCGACGGTGGTGGTCACTTAACATCAGGTGACCCACCTGTTCGCTTGCCACTTATGATATAAAAAAATCCATACTTATAGGAATTTTATCAAAGATTCATACCATACATTAATGATTACAGTTTATTCTGTCATTATACCTAAAATTTTAGAGGACTTTGTTTGAAACAAATAAAACACGGTTAACATTTTTTTAGTATTTTAATACTGTTATTCGAGATAAATATTCAAAAGGTAAATAAAAAATGTACTTAGTAAAAATAATATTGTGTAAACAGATAAAATTACAAACTCATGGAATTCTTAGAAATGTAATAACATTATTGTTGTTCTTATTGAAATAGAGTGTAAAATCTGTTAATTTCTATGTCTTCAGTCTAAATAACATCACAGTTGGTATTATTAGAATTACCGATCCGATAGTGTATGTAATCGAAGCACCGGAACACCAATACACTAGAACAGAAAAAGCTAATAAATATTTTTATTGCTATATTAAAATTAATTACTAAGAGAGTTCGTTTTTTTTTTCGAACTGACTACGTTATTGACCTAGTAAGGTCTTAACAGCTTCACCGGACTACTAAGGCGAGCGCTTCAGGCAATCAGCCGAAGCAACTAGGTCAAGGGTGCAAGGGAGTTCGTAATTTATACTACAACACTAAAGCTAAGGAGTTTTTGGAGAAATCTTAGTCTGTCATGTAGTGGGTTTTATATTTTATTCATAATCTTGTGTTATTTGATTCTATATAATATAATATTGTAAGCGTTTTACGTAATATAGTTTGGTTATTGCGCACAAATGTAGTGGATCGGAAATAATACCTCGGAGCATGGCTTCTGACTTTCCACAAAAACTCCCTGGAAAGTTCTAACAAGACGGCCAACATCTTGTTAGTTCATTGAAATGATCGCAAGAAACTTGCAAGATCGATGGAGGATTGGTTGCCAAAAATTAAAAAAAAAATACTCCACGAGGAGTTCCAAGTGAAATCCTCAGGTGTAGCGACCTATTTAAATGGTGTTAGGACTGCGGTTCCTTTGAGGTTGGTTGTCCATAACCATAGTTTGCAGTTCACATTTAAGTGGTTAACATTAGAAGGACCTGTGTGTTACTTCATGGTACAAAAAGGAAAAAAATACTGACCGGAGGATGCCAGCAGCGGTCCAGCCGCACGAGCCAGAGCTCCGAGTGAACGCAATGAACCTAAAACAGCGCCACGGCTTTCAGGGGGTGCTTCGTTCGCCGCCATTGACGTCATGCACGATACCGCAAAAGCCGTCGCTAAAGGTAAAGTTCACATTATTGCTTTGGCAAAGGAAAAAATTCTTTTCATTATATTAATTCAGGTCTACTTCTATACTTACAATAATAATGTAAATGTAACGTGTCCTTACTATTTAGATTTTTGTAAAAAAAAATGGTTGCAAGTGTCTAAGAATAAGTAATGTAATACAATAAAATCATTTTTAGAAATGTCTGTCTGTCTGTATGTTTGTTTGAACACGCATCACTGCTAAAGTACTGCGTTCATGACAAAACCAAAATCATAAAGCACATCTTTGAGTATAGTCTTGGTTTCATTAAAATCGGTTCGGTCTATCAAAAGTTATTGTAATTTTAATGATGACGCGATTTAAGTACGAGAGAAACGTAGATAGAAGTCGCGGGCACGGCTAGTAATTAACATAATATAAAGATGGCATTCAAAAGTATTGAAATGGCAAGTAGTGTAAGTAAGTGTAGTATGAGATCCGGTGTAAGAAATATATATCCTCATCTGTTATTCATATTATAATTAAGAATATATGTTAGATAATGTATAGATTGATATATAGTAAATAGGTTGCCTAGCTAAATCAGGCGCCTATGATGTTAAATAATGAAATGTTTAAACTTTAAATTAATTTCCCCGATCTGTTTTTTATAAAAATCGAGCATCAGTTGAGAGGATATACTTCAAGGAATTGAAAAAAT
Source organism: Antheraea yamamai (assembly GCA_036509395.1). NCBI lineage: Eukaryota > Metazoa > Arthropoda > Insecta > Lepidoptera > Saturniidae > Antheraea > Antheraea yamamai. Next base: position 4,335,831 of record AP028441.1, read on the forward strand.
AAGGGTTGCTTACTATTGTCTCTGCCTATACTATGGAGTTGCCAGATAAACAGGTAGGTAAGTGTCATTAATATACCCACATAAGTTATTTAATCGAGTTACATGTCATATAAAAGGTTATTTTAGTGTCCAACCTAGGCACGTCAATTAATGACATAATGTATGTCAATAGATACATTATGTAACATATAGGCTTTATTATTACTATACAGCAGATGAGTGTATATATATTTCTTATATACCTGATCTTAGACCAAACTACATTGGTCAAAGAAAATATTGGAAACGGCATATGGTATCAAAATAATGGCCAAGGAAATTATTGAAATGACAAGTGGCTTTCTAAGATTCTCTCACACTAAACCTTTTAACCCAAAATTTGCTGTCGATTTTTTTTTAAGTTATTAAAATAGTTGAGATTAAAGTTACTAAAAAAATGTATACATATCGAACATTCTCTAAATACCCTAAAGAGAATATACTGAATTAACTTACACAAGGCGTAAAGTACAAGTCCAGTCCAGAGCCACGTCATTGCGGAAAGTAAATAAGGATTAGGTAAAGCAGCGAATGCGATACAAAGGAACGAGAGCGGAGTTAGCGCGAGAGAGACGCGCGCAGCACGCACAGCCCCGCGGGCTCCTAACCGTCTCGCTGCACCCCCTTGTAATACCGCCATTATTAATCCTATAAAAAAACGCGATTATAAGTAAAGAAACAAATTATGGATAAATTTAACAAGGTATGGATAAGTTTAACAAATCATGGATTAATTTAACGAGAACCACACGCGCACGTCGCACCCCCTTGTCATACCGCTATTATTAATCCTACAAAAAAACGCGAATATAGGTAAAGAAACAAATTATGGATAAATTTAACAAGCTATGGATACATTTAACAAATCATAGATAAATTTAACGAGAACCACACGCGCACGTCGCACCCTCTTGTCATGCCGCCATTATTAATCCTACAAAAAAACGCGATTATAGGTAAAGAAACAAATTATGGATAAATTTAACAAGCTATGGAGACATTTAACAAATCAGAGATAAATTTAACGAGAACCACATGCGCACGTCGCACCCCCTTGTCATACCGCCATTATTAATCCTACAAAAAAACGCGATTATAGGTAAAGAAAGAAATTATGGATAAATTTAATACGATACGATACGATAATATGATTTCAAGGGCCCTTTACAAAACCTCTGTAGTTAGTGCGTCGCTTATTACAATCCTCGACTCGACACAATTTTAGAACACAATAATCGAGGAAAACACTTTTACAAATAATAAAGTAATACATATAAATTAGGTCTCACCTATAACTAGAAACATTTTCCCTTGCTGCATAGCGGTATAATCAAAAGTATGATGAGTCAAAAACGTTATAGTGAATTCGAGTCCCGAGTAGATAAATAAATAAAGAAAATAGATTAGTCCCAATTTTGATAGAACTCTGTTCTGATGTTCGGAGAGATTTTTAACTGCGGTGAATTTTAATAAGTGCCATGGAGACACAAAATCAATCGTTTTAGTAAGAGAAAATGAAAGTGGAGCCCTCTTTTCCTGAAACCAATCGAATACATGCATGAATCATAAACCCAAAATAATATATAAAGATATGTTTATTTAAACATGCATGCAGTTACAAAGCAAGTGTGGAAAATTGCTGAGCAAATATTTCTAACTATTTCACTACAAAAGACAGATTTTTAAAAATTGCTACCAATTGAATGCCAAATTGTACAGCAAATTGACAATAAGATGATGTCATAAATGGAAACTACTTATACATTTACTTCAAAAGTTGGAGAAAAATATTGATTTAATGTTAAATTGAGTATCTCTGAATATTTCGTGATAAGAAAAAAAAAATTAAAAGCATGAAAATATATTTATTACCTACGTAGAAATTTCTTAATTTGAACAATGTACATAATATATCGACTCATTTACTACGAGAACAGACGGCAATTTTTACTTTCAATTAACAATTGTTGGTTTTCAACTTTTGGCGTTCACTTGACATCCATTTGCGACAGCAGTTTGATGTCAATTTGCGGTACAGTTTGTTACTTTTAGTTAGATACCAAATGTTTACTTAGGTAGTTTTGAATATACTTCACTTAAAAAAGAGTAATATTATACAATATTCAACATAGAAAACAATTATTGTTGTGTAGGCACATCCCACCATTGTAAATTTGTGTTTAATTTTGAACTTAAAAAGAAAAAACAACCTAGAAACACTAAAAATAACTTGACAAAAATATAACCAATTAAATTTTTATTCCAGTAACCAATTTTTATTATTTTTAGACAATTTTAACGGAACCCCAAGAATTCATTATTTTTATCATTTATTGAAATATTTATTTAAATTTGAATAAACTACCTATTTATTAGAAAACATTAAAAAAATTGAGACTATTATTTTAGCTTATTATCTTATGTTTATCACAGTATCTACATTATTGCTTTAGTGATACACTAGAAACTTTGGCGAGTATCTGATAATATTGAACACTTAAGATATTTTATTACAAAATAACGAAATAGTCATCCAACATTGGTTATTCAAATATACAAAATTAAATTTGTAAACCCTCCAAAGTGCAATACATAAAATTATGAAACCCAATAAGACAATATTAAGAATGAACACAAAACGTAGACTATTAGAGACAATGCACATATATAAAGTAAAAGTAAATAATAAACAAACCCTGGGCAGTGTCTCTGGTATACAAAACATCACAAGTATGATGTTAAGAGATGAAAGTGCTAATGCGTAAAAAGCCGGTCGTTCACCCCATAGACCGCTAGAGACGTCGTTTTTTGCGAACCATGCTCCGGCCAGAGGACCCACTATGAAAGCAATTGAGAATGCCAGTCCTACAAGTGCCTGGGAAAATAATAGATAATTATACCTATACCATACATTTAGTATTCTACTAAATGATTATGTATTTAAAAAACATTAATGGTCTTATTACAAAAAATTACGAGTTTCTCTAAACATTGTCTAAAATTTGAAACCTTGTTAAATACATGTTTAAAATACTTTATTACAAATACATGTCCAAGCGGTCTCTATCTAAACATCGTTGAAGTTTTCTACACGCTAAGATATAAAAAATGTCTATCTGAGTATGTAAATTTAAACTAGTTTTTACTCGTAGCTTCACTCACGTTAATGTAAATTTATATCCCCGGGAACAATAGATATTTCTGGACGAAAGATACCTTTTTTTCTTCTGTATCCCTGACAACGAGTATGCAAAAGGTCATGATGGTCCGCTTAGTAATTAAGGTGTGAAAGCGTAACAAACAAACAAACTCACATTCACTTTACAATATTAGTTACGATTAGAATATATGTTGTTAATTCAGGATAATTTGCGATATAGCGGAACCGATTTGCTGACCCTATTACCATTAAATACGGAACTTTTAAGAGTATTATAATTATAATGAATATTTATTTACTTACCATTCCTCTAGCTCGGGTCTTTTCATTAGATGCATCAGTGACAATGGCCATGCTAAGACTCACGTTAGCTTTACTTAGACCGCCAATAAATCGGGCCAATACAAAAATAGTAAATGTACTTGCGCAACTCCATAGCGCGTGTGATAATGTTATTCCTATCTGAAACAATCCAAAACTTCATCATCGAAAACTAGATTGTCAATTATGATCTTGTCCAGTTTCTTAACATGTTTAAGCGAATAAAAATAGTTCGTTTGATTTTTTTAAATGTTTATTATTTCACTGGCTGTGCCGCGACCTCCGTCCGCATAGTACCTATATTGAACTAATAAAATCATCTGAATGTCTTAAGTCCAATTACTTTTCTCTCGTAATTAAGTCGCGTCGTTATTAACATTACAATAAATTTTGATAGAGTGAACCGATTTTAATGAAACCAAGACTAAATGTTAGTCGAGGATATGCTTTTATCGTGAACGCAGTGCTTTAGCAGTGATGCGTGTTCAAAGACACAGACAGACAGACAGACATTTCTAAAAATGGTTGAAATTTAGTTTAGTACTGTTCCCAATACACCTAAAAATAACAGACACATTGGATTTATATTCTTAGTATATGTATAGATTGTGAAAGTAAAAATTCACAATTTACTAAAGATAGATAATAGATATATAATTCTTTATGTCTTCGTGAGTTTTAGTCTAATACTGTTCCTAATACACCTAAAAATAACAGACACATTGGATTTATATTTTTAGTATATGTATATATTGTGAAAAAAAAAATTCACAATTTACTAAAGACAGATATATAATACTTTATTTCTTCGCATTCTCGTACCTACTCGTATAGTATTTCTACTATAAAGGATTAACTTGCTACACTTCATTTTCAATTGTTTATAACCGTGCTTTTATCGCATTACGCACTCACGTTTAACCACAATTCCGCGAACAATATACCCGATGATGATCGCATACTCAGCCTAACAAACAAACTCTCAAAGGGTCGCTCTCGGAATATATAGGCAGCTAACCAGATCAAATTATACTCACCACATCACAATGTTTTCCTACACCAATGGTTCCGTATCCTTGTAAATTCGAACTCGCATCCATCAATATTATGTCCGAACGTGCTACCCCTAAGCTATTATGACCACATTCATTCAATCTTCTATACATATAATAATAATGTAAATCTAACGTGTCTGTACTTTTTTGATTATCGTGAAAAAAATTGTTACAGGTGTCTAGGAATGAGTAATAGATTTAATGTCAATCATTTTTGAAAATGTCTGTCTGTCTGTCTGTTTATAATGAACATGTATTATGGCTAAAGTACAGGGTTTACAATAAAACCTCAAATCACAAATCATCATTTTTTTTTCTCTATATGGTGACCATATTAACCTAGCAAGGTCTTAACAGCTTCACCGGACTACTACACACACAAATCATAAAGCATACCTTTGGGAGTAACTTAGTCTTTGTATTATTAAAATCGCTGTACTCTATCAAAAGTTATTGTAATTTTAACGGCGATTATTAAAATCGCTGTACTCTATCAAAAGTTATTGTAATTCTAATGGCTATTATTAAAATCGCTGTACTCTATCAAAGTTATTGTAATTTTAATGGCGCCGCGACTTAAGTATGAAGACAAAAGCAGATAAGCAAATGGACTAAATACGTTCAGATGACTTTATTAGTTATTGTTTTGTTTATCAGGTTCCATGTGGACGAAGTCGCGGGCACAACCAATGATTAAACAAAGTTTGATGTTACTTGGCACTTTCATTACTTTTTGGTCTGGAGTTTTTGTGTACACACACAAAAACTCTTGATATAATTTATCTTCGGTTTTTGCTCAAGAGACGGCAAGTACGACGTTTTTACCCTCTTTATGACGTCACAAGATACAAAATCCATTTTGATGACTGAACATGTTAGTGCTTTGGAATATACATTTTAAACTGTCAATTTTGCTACTCCACAATGATATAAATGGAAACAAAAATAAACTAGTGCAAAAATTCGTGACTATTTCAATGAAAAACAATAATATACATGAAATAACAATAAATTATAGTTTACTAACATTTAAATTGCAATTCATGACTGTAACATATATAAAAAATATTCTTATCGAAAATGTATCCGCATAATATGAAGGCATTTGAAATTATTAATATATGCATATTGTTCTGTTACCAGTTTAATTTGGCTGCACAATTAAATAGTACTTTTAACTTATGAAAAATAGATCACATATCTATTCAAATAAAAAGAAACCACAAAAATGACCACAACCATTTCAAAACAAGAAAAACCTTATTAACAGTTCACATTAATATATCTGGTTGATAATAATTTTATTTCATTTTTATGAGCTCATCATCAAAACAACCATGTTATTATTCCATTGTTCTTATTATAGTTTGTAACTTCAAGGACAGTTTATACTACATAATCAGTTTTTTGTACCAACTTTATTCTTTGAAATTAATCAAGTTCAATTGAATGAACTTTATGTCGCTTTTAATTTTTTAGTGTATTACTGTATTATAAGTATTTTGCTACACATATTGTTGTACTTTTAACATTTCCTGTAAAATATAAAGTGTGACCAAAAACTAAATTACATACATATTGAAGGCCACAGTGACAGTTTATATTTTCAGATAATTCAGTACACACATAGTGAGAAATTAACATCCAAGCTTTGTTTTAAGAATGGAAAACATGATGAGAATTGTTTAATTAGTAATTGTCTTTTTTGTTCTTGAATTTTCATACATCATGAAGTACAATATGGTGAAGGAAGACAACAATATAATAGTTTAGGTGTACTTACTCAGTATGTACACTTGTCTTACTATACATTTATTACATTGTGTAGGTACAAAATATCCAAGTGGCTTAATTTGACTTTTTATTTGAACACTCAGTAAATAAAAGTATAAAACCATATTATAACAAATGTAATGTAATAGAGAAATTTGTCAGCATGATTAGTAATCCTTCGGATATCTTTACAAAAATATTTCATATTTGACTTAGTTGAAGAATTAACAAGTGTTTGAAAAATTGCTAAGTAATATAATAAGTTGCATATAAATAAAATTAAAGTGTTTGTCTTATGCTCTGGATTGAACTGGTTTACAAAGAAATAAATACACTTTCTTATTGGGGCTTAAGCGTAATAATAAAATTTATTCATTTAGAATTGCTAAAAGAGCTACAGAAACTTTATGATTAAGTAATTTAAACAGTATAAAAGATGGTAATCAAAGTTACTCTAGGACCCAAAACCATTTATGCGAGTAAGCAAGATTTTTGCATCAGCTAAATAGTATTAAAACTATATATAAATATTTTCTTTCCATTTCTCTCTATGGATGAGACATTATGTTAAATTGACCAGACTAGAAACTGTTCTCGAAGTGCTGATTTTTAGTATTATTATAATAATACATAAATAGATTTGGAAATAGGATTAGGGTGAGATAATAGTAGTAGATAATTGATAGATTTAAATGATACAATTGTGTCGTTTGTGATGTCTGAAGTGATTTTTAGTTGAGATAATAAAATCTCTCTTTGTCAGTTATCTACACATAATTGACCTTATAAACAGGTTACATCTAGAGACGATATACTATAACATGTCTTATTCATATTATTAATTCAATAATTTATAAAGATAAACATTCCTCTCAATGAGGTTTGCAATAAATAATTTAAAATTTCATTTTTATTTTAGTTACTCTATCAGATCTCTTCTCAAAATTATCACTGATAAATACCAAATACTTGAGGGTATTTATCATGATCTAGTTTTGATAATATACTAGAAGCCCAGATGATAAATATGTTTTCGTCATATATTTTTTTATTTTATTTTTGGCAACCAGCATTGAAGATTATTACTGCCATTGTCCAATAGATAATAATATTCCAAGTATACTGTCATAATTTCAATAGTCTAATAAGATGGTGGCT